>JADHZA010000604.1:0-10944 GCA_018831705.1 Torrubiellomyces zombiae | reverse complement strand
TCGGCCCTCAGCGACACTTCGCCACGTTTCTTGGAATACTACGACAAGAAGATCGCACCGCTCATGGTCTGGTATGACTCTGATGAAAATGACTACAGACGGCGAGTCCTGCCATTGGCGCTTCAGAACCCCGCCGTTCGCTACGCTGTAGCCGCACTGTCTGCTCATCATGGCGCGCAGACCTTTCAGCTTTCGACATATTTTCCAGAGGCGGCCCGAGACGCTTGTCTTGGGCTGATTAAGCAGAGCCTGAAGCGCTTGACGGACAGACTGACGGATGGCTGCAAGCTTGACACGAACGCCGACGTGGCCGAGGTGGAATGGATGCTCTCCTGCGTGCTCATCATTTCCAACTACGAACTGGCCAACGCTCGAGTGGCAGCTGCTGAGAGCCATCGGAGGGCTGCGAGAACCCTCGTCAAGGTCTTCAACCCGACGCCCACTCGCGGCAGTGGACTCTTTGGCTTTCTGAGGTATCAGCTCGCTGTTCAGGACATTTTGTCCTGCACAACCTCGTTTGACCTCGCCGACGTGGAGGCAGCGGTGACATTAGAGGAAGAGCACGATATGTTCTGCCAGTTCCTCAATGTCTTGCACCAGGTGACTCTTTGTTCTCGGCGCGTCATGTATGGGGTCAAAGACTGCAGTATGCTTCCCGAGGAAGATGTACCAAGCGCTGCTGTCATTCGCGACCGCTTCGAGCAGGCTCGAGGCATGACCCTGATGGCCGCTGGACTTCGCCCAATCAAGCATCCTGCCACACGCCGGGATCTCGTGCGACTGGTGGACATCTATCATCAGGCAGCACTTCTATATTCCTACCGTTGCCTTGGACACCTTCATCAGAGCAACCTTTACAGGTCAATGTCCGTTGAAACGCTAATTGAAGCGATTGACGCGTTGGAGGAGTTCCCCTCGTGCGCTCAAAACCTGATCTGGCCCTCCTTCATAGCTGGCACCGAGTCATATGAAGACGTAGCACGACAGGAGACTGTTGCCAACATTCTTCAAAAGATTGCTGCTGTCATGGGATACGACGTTGTCATTGATGTCTTGAACTTCTTGCGCGTCTTTTGGGCCGGATCCTGCTCGGACTGGATGCCTTTGGCACATCAATTCCAACAGATTGGGTGTCAGGTCACCGCGCAGTGATGCCTTTTCACAGGGAGCAGAGGATGATCACGGCAGACTTCATTCCTATTTATTCACGACATAGATCACACTGTGATCCTATCTTCCCTGGTAAGAAACTTCAACGGTGAACCGTTTCGCTATCGTTGACACCAAATAGGACCTTTATCGGGTCTTGCCACTGGTATAAACCGAGGGCTGCGCCGCCAAGGCCGTAACCTAGGAGCCGCAACAGCTGAGGAGACAGTGATTGCCTCTTGGCCAATTCTGGTGTCATGGAAAGGAAGAAATTCTCCTCTTGTCTCATGTTGCCGCGGCACATGAAGACGCCCACGGTCTCGCGCGCTTCGTTCCTGTTGCACGAAAGTCAGACATATCGACGACACCGGAGCTATTGATGCTTCAGATGGAACGACGTACTTTGTGACATTGGCGCCGCCTGCGTGGTATGTATTACCGACAAAGATTGTAGCATCCCCGATCTCGAGCTCGGCTGGTATGGCTTCCTGATCGAATGGCTGACGGTCTGGCCCCCACAGATGGCTTTTGGGGATCACCACGGTGGCACCGTTCTCCTTGGTTGTTCTGGTCAAAGCCTTGATTCAGTCAGCTTCGAGCTTGCTACATTCAGAAGTAGGACAGACCGTCACGCAGCCCAACATGAGGGGCATATCGCAATTCTGGCTATGGTAGTCCACATCATCCCTGTGGATCTGTTGCTGAGTACCGCCTGGCTCGACTCGAAATCCGACGAGGCTGGTCAACACAGGTTTAATGACGCTCGTCTTCTGCTCTTTGCCCTCCCAGTACGTGAATCTGGAGGTGAGCACATTTGCTGCAACAGACTGAAACAGGGGATTGACGATGAGCTCCTGCACTGCATGAGAGTAGTTTAGGATGTCAAAGGCTCTCTTGGTGGTCGTGGGGAAGAAGCCAGACGTGTCGACTTGGTCAGAGTCAAAGTTGGGCTTGAGTTCCCGTCTCAAACGCTCGCAGAGCTCCTTTGGCACTAAATTTTTGACGATGACGGCCCCGTCTACCTCGAGAATGGATTGGATATTGGCTGCGTCTGCGGAAGTCGCATCAACCGACCTGATGGAAGTGCCGGCTTCGGTGGGAAATGCCTGAGGGGAGCAGGGTTGTTGCTTGAAAGCCATCCTGATTGGTTATCCGAGTGTCAAGTGTTAATGTTCTTAGAATAAAGCTTCGAATCGAGTTCTTCACTGATCTATCAGGTAGCAAGCCCATTGCTATATTACATGGCTATATACATATATTTATATATGTTTAACATCGTGAGCAACTTTGGCGGTATTCCATAAATGGCATTTATATCGTAAAGATCATTACATGGGATGACGAGCTAGCCCAAGTAGGCAGTATTTTAGAGAAAATATGGAGGCGACACCCCTGACTCAGTGAGCATCTCCCGCCCGCGGAGAGCGGCCCCGCTGCAACGCCGAACCTCCGGCTCAGGGTCCTCGTCGGGTACCAATCGTCAGGGTAAGGGTTTGGTTTGTTTATTCAACGTAATTCCGATTTATGTCACTGTCAAGTGCGCTAAAATATGTGCACATTCTTCTTTGAATCATGAATCAATGTCCTGGACCAGCGAGGTGAGATGATGGTAGGAAATG
The DNA here is from genome assembly GCA_018831705.1 of Torrubiellomyces zombiae. Classification (NCBI taxonomy): domain Eukaryota; kingdom Fungi; phylum Ascomycota; class Sordariomycetes; order Hypocreales; family Ophiocordycipitaceae; genus Torrubiellomyces; species Torrubiellomyces zombiae. The sequence goes on along the minus strand of JADHZA010000604.1, from coordinate 8,176 downwards.
AACTGTGATTTTCGCTCCCGCTAGACTTACACGCAAAGAAGCAGCTAAACTTACCGTTGCATACATAATCTCTCAAATAGTGCACGAGAAGACAACCAAACAAAAGGCAAAGAAAAAGCTAGGAAAGAGTCGATCATATCCACGACTTGCGATGGAGTAGGATTCGAGCCTTGACTCTGCCCGTCCCAAGTCTTGACCAATGTTCTCTCACATGTCCACAGTGTGCACTTCTAAGTAACCTAAAGACAGATGATGATGCTTCTATCGTGGTGCACTGCTGCTACAAGTATGGTGCAAGAAGCATGTTCAACAGCTAAGCAACGCGAACGAGAGTCTCAACTTCTTGCAATACGTACCGATGTAACTGATCGCGATTCTAGCTGAACAGCTATCGGTGACATGCATGTACTTTTACGAATCCCATTCCTGGCAAAGTTGAAGGTTTATTCTACAAATGGCGTGGGTTGTGGAGTCATTCAACGATGAGCTAATCGGTCACGACATTTCCTTTAAATACTGGTGGGTTTTGGCTATATAAAGTTTCTCTCATCATCATCATCACGGCCATTGTCGGCACTACGGCTGCCCCTGTCGCTGAAAGCATGATGTACTACATCTATTGTGACTTCGTATGTGCTGAAGGCGTGGATAGGCTCTATCGGACCGCTGGAGCTCACTTCCATTGCATCCGAGGAAGCACCGGAAGTGATAACTTTCTTTCCAAAGTTATGGATGACTGCGGAGCCTTCTTTTCACGTGCAGTTGAGATCGGTTCCTATCCAAAGCAGGGTCGATACTTGAGAAGTTGATGTTGGTGCTGAGTCCCGATTATCGACAAGATGATTCTCGGCCCTAGAACGGCTTATGGCAAAGTTGGAGGAAGATTATGTTTCGTTTACATTTAGCTTGAATTCTTTATGCAAGCGGTAAACGCAAATAACCATTACGCAGCGTCGAGGTCTGGACACAAATGCCTTGCGATCTACTTTCAATATCTGGTACGACGTGCCCTGCCATCTACGTAACGCCATGTCAAATTCAACTTGGGTAAAACTCGGTCCAGTATACAGGCTTTTCTAATCACTAGTGCTTAGATGTGGAGATATCTGCCTAATGGAAGCAATGTTGTAAAAATCGGTTCTCGTCATGTTTTCAGAACCTTGTTAGGAACGAAACTGCTTGCGTTGGTACCTGTTTATAAGGGTGCTCCTTTTGAACATTTACACGATTTCTGTGGATAGTGTAAGCATATCATATGTGATACTTTTCTCTTGAACTGTCGTCATGTCAATGTTGGACCGTTCATTATCCATAATTCGCCGCATCAAACGTTCCGGAAAGGCTGTAGGCTGCCTTTACCGCCTGTGGAAATATGTTCTTACTACCTCTTGAGAGTCTTGGATGTAGCTTCGAGCTATACGTAATATTGATTCTAAAAATACAAACATCGTATGAATTCAGCATTCACTCCATGCTTCTGCGGTAAGTGGGGTGTCAGGCAGGCACGCCAAGAGCCTAATTGCGCAAACGCATATAGTCATGTGCTGCTATACAGCGAATAGAAGAAGTAGGCAATTGCGACATCGGCGGGGATGGCGATGGAAACGTGGCAGAACCTGAATGCCAAGCCGTAGAATGAGGCCTGGAGATTAATGAAAACGTCTAGAAAATACCAACTCTTCAAAAAATTTTCAGCTTTACTCGGCCGACGACGGAAGCCCCTGCCCTGGGCCTCCACTATAAAAGTTAAATAAACACTCCGACTCCACGGGTCGAAAAGTTTAAAAAATCTTGCTCATGGTTACATTCCTCTCGTTTTCCTACACAGTGATCTATTTAAAATTTTCCCCCGAGGCATTACAGTTCAGCCAGACAGGGGCTTGGTCCACGCCAAGATATAAGGTTTGCGAGCCAGGACGGTGGTAGGCCAGGGCTTCCGCGCATGGACTGGTGCTAGTGCGGAGATGCATGAAAATTGTCGATTCAATTGGTCCACGAATGCACGGCGCTTGAATGTCTGACCGCATGTTTGGAGCCCAAAGATACGGGTGATGACACGGTCACACGAGGGAATCGAGATCAAACGAATCAACTTTCCTTCTCCAGTTTCACCCGAGATAACAGGGTGTTATCGGTAGGATGAGATGGAGCAGAACGAAAACAGCGAAGAATGACCCGGCCGAGAAGCGATCTCGTGCCCCGGTACCCGACTGGTCGGCCGTTGCGGGGACGTGGCTGAGCCGGCCACGGTGGCGCGGGACCCCGTACGTCCATTTTCCTCCGTGTCGCTGGCGGTCTCTCCACAAGGGGATCAAGGACCGATTAGCTTGCGTGTGTTGCAAGCATTTTGCTGCTTGTTGACACATCGGCACCGGTGGTACTGCCACATGAGCTACCAAGGTCCTTACGTACAGGTACAACACCATCCATCCCCATGCATCCCACACAGCCATATGCTTCAACGGACATCAATGCTACAGTTGTACGTGTTTTGTTGACATGCTACGTATGTAGTACGTGATACCTTGAAGTTGGAGATCGGTGCCGACAATGACGTCGCGACCCTTGTCTCAAGCCACGCCCGGCCTCCCGTCGTTTCGTCTCAGGCAAGTGAATGGAAAGGGAATGTCGCGAATATTGCGTTCGGGAGAGAGAATGGAGCATGTCTCGGCAGGACGATCCGGCCCTTCGACTGTTCCTCGAAGCTGCTACCCCCTTTTCGAACCCTGATGTTTCATCTCGATGTCATAAACAGCATCTCCGGTATTCAAGGTTTGATAGCAAGATATCGCTCCATAGGCTCGATGGGCGCCCGAGCACGGAAGGGGAGCACGATGGGCGTTGCGTCGTCCGATTCGTATCGGGATTTCCACCGTTTCATCGCCGAATCAACATCGTCGATGGTCACTCTTGGTCCCGGAAACAAAAAAGCCACCGTGGCCGTCATAGGCTGTCGACGTGAACAAGGTTTGGGAACGACCAGGGGGGAGGCAGGAGAGGAAGCGGGAGAGAGAGGGAGGCGCGGAGGGGACGCTCCATGATGCACCCACTATGCACCCACCCACTGACGCGCTGGGACCTCCCCCGCAAAAAAAGGCTAAAGTGGTGCCCCATACCACCCTACACCACCCTACACCACCCATTCCACCCCTGCCCGTGCCACACTTTTCAGTCAGGTATTATACCTCTGGTGGGCCGGCATAGCACGCAAAATCAACCACTGGCCGGGCGGCAGGTTTGCTTTGTACGGAGTAATACATGTGCATGCGTGAACCGCTATCGATGCATCTCCCCCCAGCTCCGCTCCGTACCCGTTTCGCACCACATGGCTTCGCCCATTTGCTTCGCCACCAGATACTCCCGTCTCCAATACATCGAGCAGCTCCTCTTCCACCTACCGGCCATGGGCTATATTTCCTGAAGTATCGAGACTTGCACCGCCCTACGGCTAGCTTCCACCACCCACCCCCCGTGTGTCTTCCCCCACCATCTGGACGAATAACAGAGTTGAAGCTGTTCAACGCCACTGGCGGCGGCAAGCTTTCGTCATGTGCTTCCTCTTCCCTCCCCGTCCCTGCTCTTGATTTAAAAGGAGGGGTTTGCCAGGAGCTCTGGCATTCAACTCTGAACTACCATTCATCTCTTTCTACTCTCTGCCCTACCAAATCATCCCGTGGTCACGACAATGATCAACTTCAAGAAGTCTAACAACATGAATTTCATCAACAAGTTCAAATGGAGCTCCAAGAACGAGCGTTCCGACAACGTCGTCGTCGACGTGCCCAAACCGGCCGAGAATCACAACGCTCACGCTCAGGCCAAGGCATCTCCACCCCATAGCGGCGTCCCTGCGTAAGTCCACCTGTGAAGACGTTCCACTTCATTTTGTTTGTTCTCGCGCTGACATGTGTTCCCCCAAACAGCGATACCGGCTCCCGACGCGGGTCAAATAACTCGCAGTGCGACGCCGCACTCTTCCCTCCCTCCGTCTTTGCCAGGGACGTGGGGCCTCCGAGCATTGAGCACAAGTTTCCGCAGGATAGCAAGTGGAGGCGGCACTCTGTCAGTGCTCAGGAGCAGCATTATATGCGATAAAATAGGGTCTTGCTGGGTGGAATCATACTGTGCTGAGGAGGGGAGGAAAACGCATCGAAAGTGCCCACCGACCGGATCGTTGGCATCTCTCATCTCTTTTGCTGCTTCGTTATCTGTCTTCTGTTATGTTGGGTACCACGACAGTATCGTTGGTTACTTGTGTATTGTATGACGTATACGCTGGGTTTTTTCCATGGGTTAAATCAGATTGGCACGCCATCAGGATCAGGTCATGCATGGTAACCCTATCTTGTGTGACATCAGAGGTTGACCATCGGCCGATAACAAGAATGCAGAATGGGAAAGCTGATAAGAGAACGCATTTGCGGCGCTCGCCTTGATTAACCAAAGAGAGGCCTACTGTTGTGACACCCCAGCGTGTGACCTTGATTCCACCGAATGCTATCCGTGAAACCTTCTGTCGTTGAAGAGAGACACCGAGTACATGTAGCCTCCTTCGACTTGGCTTTTCCATCTCACCCATGTTCCAATATCTAGACCTTGTCAATATGTAGATCATAGCCCGTCTTCCGCTTGATTCTCATCTGCGAGACCAAGCGCACAGCCCCTTCATTATCTCTAGAACACCTAATATATTTGTACCCTCTTTCGTCGTTTGAGTCGTCTGTATCTCTGTAGTCTCCTTGGAAATCTGCCTGCGCAAAGTCGATCAAATAAGTCCGGTACATGTCCGCAGAATCGTCCTTGGCCACAAGAAGATTCCTTGGTTGACAGTCGTTGTGGACGACGCCGGCAGCGTTGACTTCTCTCAATGTGAGGATTCCGTTCTCTATCACCTGCTTCCAAATGGATAGCCGATCTGGGAGCTTGGATGTGATTTCTGATAGAGGGAATCCGTGGATATATTCGATCAAGATGCCCGGTGTGTGGAAAAACTTCGTGGGAAGATCTGATGGTGTTTCAGGTGAGCTGTCGATGACTGCATGGAGAAAATGCGGAATGAAGTGGCCTTGGAGCGAGGCTAGCTGTGCATAGGCTCGGACCTCGTTCCGATATTGTTTTCTACACTTGCGATAGATGTAACTCTCATCATATTCTTCCTCCTCGTCTGTGTCAAGACTGCTGTCGGAATCGTCGTCGTCGTCGTCGTCTTCATCACCTTCACTACTAGAGTTATGGTCTTTCTTGAAACGTGCCATTAGGCGTTGATTTGCCTCGTCGTCCATATCGTCGATAAACCTCTGCGCTGCGCCAGATCGAACGCATCTCTGCCACGTGAGCTCAGCTTGTCGAGTGTAAGGCTTTCTCTTACGGGCCGACCCAAATCTTCGGTCAAAAAGTTTCAGAACGGCTTCTTTATTCCCCTCCGGCCTTCTGATTTGCACTCTCATCACCGGCGACATGGTGATGGAGAGAACGTGAGTGATTTCCACCGTCACATCTTTTCCGTCTGGCGTTTGGAGGTTAAAAGTACGGCCCACAGAATAAATAGACGATTTTTCCAAAATTTTGATGCTCTCGACGTCGGGAGCGGTTGGCGAGCTGTTGATCTGTTAATGATAAATTGAGCTAGTGATAACCAATCGTCGCGCTTGCTACACGTATTGATACCTCATTTTGACCGAAGTCAAGTGGTCGAACGCGTTGGGGCTGTGAGGCTTCTGAACCAAAGTTTATCGCTGCACGTACGCAAGTATTAAATGCCAAAAAGTTTGGGAAGGCAAGCACGCGTTTTCGCAAGAAAAAGGCACGAATTGCAATATGGAACTGGTGGTAAATCTTTGCGATGATATTCGATACACCAGACGTATGACTCATAGGTTGGCTAGTGCATGTGGTCTCTGGAACATGATGCTTGCTCTCTATTGGCGGGACTTGACCTCACCTCACCTCCCCCCAACCCGACATGGTTTTGTTTTGCTACGTGGAGGAATAGTCCATGGGGCAGACCAAAGCCTCTTCAAGTGAATATCACGGAGCATCTAGTAGAATTGTGCTTCAACGGGCTGGGGTGGGCATCAGGAAGCAATGGCTTTGTTCGACCGGGAATAGTGCAGTAAAGAGTGGCATGAGCTCTCCGCCCGACAACTGATCCACCCCGGACCAAATAGCTTATGTAATGAAATGTCACTGACCTCATACAGTTAGGGAGGATCGGTTCACGGAGTTCACGCTTCCCCATGCGTTGATGCGAGCTCCTTCAAGATGGAAACACCACCAAGGCCAGATAAACGCGACGATGAAGAGACCCTTTCTATCTACGACCTGGCCCGCCGCCAACCCAGAAAGCGCATTCTTATCGAGCCCCTTCTTTGGACGAGATTGCATCTCGAGATGCTTTCCTGCACATTCAGCCAATGCGGGCCTGCCTCCCCAGCCATGATGGATATTCCGTGGACCGAAGACCCTCGTGAAGTTGCCATTATAATTTGGGAATTCGAGAATTGCTTTTTCGGCCGTCAAAAATTCTGGCAACTAAGGGAAGGATCAATGCGCTTATTTCTCAGCCTTGATCCTTCGCCATTATCTTGGCAGTATTGAGGTCGATGCATCTGATTAAGTGGCACTATCTAACCTCAACATTCATAGTTGCGATCTCTACCTGCATATTGGTAGCAATCATAGTGTCCCTCTTCCATGCCACTACTACTGCCTTGGCGATGATATTCCCGTGGCTGCACATGTCGACCATCGCCGCATTAACTCTCTACGCGGCACCAAGGCCAGGCTATCGCTGCGTCGATCCAGTATCCCTACCTTCAAATTAAACAAGCTCAGACTCAGGATGGTAACTCCAGTCGAGTCCTTATATGATCCATACCTGGTGGCGCTCTTGATTGCCCTCGTCAGCTACAGTCGAGGGCGTTGGAACGGCAAAGAACGCAGCAGCCAGCAGGTGTAACAGTACGCAGACCCTTATTCATATTAGCGGACCTACTAATGCGCTTGCAGTCAAAGCTCCTATTTAGCTCCGAAGATTGTGAAAATTTATACGTCTATTCGGCAAATATATCGGCGTCCCTTATCACCATGTTCGACGATCCGGCCAGGAAGCCGCCTGCGCCCACCTCTCTTGCCGTTCAAATCTTCTCTATCCCTTATAGGCCGGTGAAAACGCTTCGTGGCCGTCTCATGGCGTTCCTTCTCTCGACGACTAACCCTGAAGACGTGAAAATACCTGCAGCTTCCCCTCTCATAGGCACCCGCGGATATTCTGGATAGTTGTCTACTTGATGTGGTACATTACCATGTATGTCAGTTGTGGCTTTCAGGCCTGTCGAACGAATCGGGTGGCCAATTAGTTCTTCTCGTATTACGATATCTACCCAACTCAAGGCGATGCCGGTATCAGGGTCGTCACGCAGATACATGGATTGGGAAATGAGCTCGCCAAGGGGCTGCCACCCTCAAACCTCGTATCGGGCCGGTGAGTTTGTGGCTTGGTTCATCGTGTGCTACATGTATTGAACACTGTGTATCATGTGTTGAAATTGAAGATGGGCAATTGTAGACTGGTATTAACGCAATTCGTTAAAGAGCCACCCCATACCCCATCTTGGCTTCTCAAGCTTCTCAAGCTTCTCATTTGCCGTGTCCTTGTCTTCATCTTTGTAATGCGTACAAAATCGGTTTCTATAGTCATCCTCCTCCATGTTTTTCAATCGCTCTTCGAATGGCTCAAACAAATCAACAGCCTCTTCTATGGTCTTTGCGAGGCCAGAAACCTCGTCGATAGAGACGTAAAAAGTAGCGCCCATATCCTTCATCATTTCGGACTTATCGTTCATAGTCAAAGCGTATCGCATTTTGACACGCCATAGATCTGGAGCATGCGGAAGCCAAGGCTGACAGACTTTATCTTCATAATGATGCCGTATTGCATCTCGCGTGAAATTTGATGCTCACACAACTCCCGTCGTCGGAAAGGCGACGTATACTTGCGAAGGGAAATGATAGTTATAGAAGACTCCGTTATTGATTCTGCTCGAGTGCCGAAAGTATAAATCCCAGTTCGGCCACCACTGCCCGCCAAGCTGGACCATGCGAGTGGCAAGGTCATCGTCTTGATCCGGCGACCGCGAGGTATCGTGCGTGTTCGGTAGCCCCAGATATTGAAGGT
>JADHZA010000603.1:0-10965 GCA_018831705.1 Torrubiellomyces zombiae | reverse complement strand
GGCATCGCCTTCGATTTCAGGCTTTGCTTTCTCCCTAGCAAGCTTACATTAATCTCTACACTTTCACGTGGAGTCAAAATTCATCGAGACTCAAATATCACGATAACGACCTCTACTGCCAAGCTCGCCGCCAGACAGCTTGACGAGAACACCGTCCTGATTAAGCGCCACGAGCCGGCTCAGTAGCGCTGCTATCGTCCATATACTGCACGCGGCCTGCTCCCCGCGTCATCGGAGACCTGTCGCCGGCTTCCACTCGAGACAGCCATGAGCGCGGATGGACCTCCCGCAAAGCCAACTGAGCTGCGCTTCGTCCAATACAAGCACGAGCTCGAGGCCCAATATCTGCCCGCAATACGGGCACTCATCTCGAAAGATCTGAGCGAGCCATATAGCGTCTATGTCTATCGCTACTTCCTCCATCAGTGGTCACATCTCTGCTACATGGTTCGTCTTCCTTGCCCCGTCCCTAGATGTTTCACGTACACGAAGAGCCCATCATTTTCATTTGAAGTCCATTGCTGACCCTTCCAAATGGGTCCAGGCCATCAAGCCATCGGATTCCTCCTTAATCGGAGTCGTCGTCTGCAAATTGGAACTCCACTCTGCACGATCACTGCCAACACGCCGCGGCTACATTGCTATGCTGGCGGTCGAGTCATCCTTCCGAGGCCGTGGAATCGCCACATCCTTGGTTCAAATGGCCATCGATGCCATGATTCAGCGGGATGCTGATGAGATCGTGCTCGAGACCGAGGAGACCAATCGGTCAGCCATGGGTCTGTATCAACGATTAGGTTTCTTGAGGTCCAAGAAATTACACCGGTACTATCTGAACGGCAATAGTGCTTACCGGCTTGTTCTGCCGCTGAAGCCGGTGGATGAGACCCTCGATACCGAGGACGACGAGCCGGTCTGACGGTACAAAGCTTGGGTATTGACTTTCTGGCTATTTTCTGTCATAGGTTTCTGGACTAGGCGCAAACATGCGGCATGGAATAGCGTCATTGATGGAGGGTGTTCGTGTTTCCAACGTCATATATGGTGTAAACTGGGGCTTGAAATGCAATTCAGTGGACAGCGAAATGGGCGGTGCTTGGTGGTATTGGTTGCATCAGTCCCGGTGCTATGCCTATACCGCTGTCTTTACAGCCTCACATAGCGGTTTTTGCAGTCAATAAGTTAAGACTTGACGGCATTCTTTGCATTCAATCAGCTTGCAGCCACACTGGCTAAGTGTTTGGGTAGGAACTTCGGCTTCGGCCAAGATCATTGCTGGTATTGCCTCAACTTGTCCACGAGCGTCAAAATAGATCCTTGGAACTATACATAGATGCAGGTATCCCCCAGGCGTTTCCGTGCGCGACGCCAATGTAGGTGTATATATCTATATTGCATATGAATCAGCTGGACCATCCTGCTGTCTTGCGTCCCCTCAGCGGCGACATGAACAACTCACCAGGCTTGTAATAGATGGCTCTGCTTTTCGCCTCTACAAGTTTCAGCTCCCGCAGCTTCTGCAGCACACGGCCTACATCTTTTCTGTTGAAGAAGTCGCTTGTGTAGATGCAGATGAGCCGGTCTTTCCTGTGGTCGTCGAAACACGGCCGGGGCGCAACCTTGGCAGCAATACCCAGCTCGTTATTGGCAGTGGCTCGGGCCACCGTCTGCCAGATATCGTCGACATCTGCCGGAGGGCAAAAGATCATCCACTGCTCGTGCAGATTCGTTAGAGCATGAAGGGCGAGACTTTTTTCTCGCAGGTTGAAGTCTCCGGGAGGAGATTGATGAAACCCGACTTACCTTGCCAGTACGAACTTTACCCCCATGTGCGAGTTCGAGTATGTCTTGAATGGCCTGTCTCCTTTCCTTGCTCATTTCTTTGGCGATGAAGGCAGAACTCTTGCCAGCAGCTTCCACTTTCTCCTTCAGACTGGAAATCAGGTGTAACCTCTCCATGGCACCCTCAACAACCAGCGACAGCCGATGGCCCTCCTCGGGCGGCGCCTCGTCTCTATTCCCCCGACCCACGTGGAGCTCGCTGGGCTGGCCGCTCGCCCTCGGTATGTAGGGGTTGCAGATGAAGATCCAAGGCAGCTCATCGGATTGATCGGTTGTCGCGGGCGGCAGTCTACCGAAAAAGTCGTCCAAACTCTCAGATAGCTGCCAGGCGTAAGGCACAGCCGCGTAAGGGTTGTGCAGCTTCGATGCTTGATCGGCAAAGTTGGCTCGTCGTTGAGGAAACCCAACACCAGGCTGGTGATTTTTGAACCATTCCTCGGTACAGAAATCATCTACACGACGCTGGAGACGCTGTTGTTCTGCTATGTCTCCTGGGACGGGTTTCAGCCTCAAGCCTTGAAGGATGTAAATTAGGGAGCGATGGCGAACCGTAAAAATCAGAATCATCAGATTCCATGATGAGACGAAGCCTGTGGATCGGACGCGAGGTACGACGGGTAGAAGCTTGTTTGTTCGTTGCAGGACACGGCACCCGAGATTTTCCAGTTGACAAGAGTGGACGCAGTTGATGTAGCCTGGATGGAAAATTATGTTTGCCCTTGCCGGAGTGAGCTCATGCAGAGAGGCTCAAGATGGGTGTCGAGAAATGGCACAGCGACTCATGATAGGCTGGCTGCAGGAATATAGAAGCTTGTCTGCCAGGGGGGTTCTCAACCCCATTTCCCTGGTGCCCATCGCCATGGCTCGACGACACAGAAGGGCTTTGACCAATCGGTTGAGCGGGAAGAGGAAGATCAGAAAACAGTGAGGACAATGGCAACAGGCCAGGTATAAAGGTGAGATTGCGAGAGCTGAACAATAAGACCGCATGGTGAGACTCGCCAATATATTTACTATAAAGAACATCGGAAGGGCTCAATAGCTTCCATGTTACCTACTAAGTAAGGCAGTGCTCCAGTATTATCCGGTTCAGGCGCTGAATAGGTAGCGATTAGTACTTGGCAGCGCAGTGCGACACTGTTCCTGCAGCGCCTCATGCTCATTCATGTAGGGTCAAGGTCAGTGTGGGTGGAGCGGAAGCACCCCGCCGTTTCCACCGTCTCCGGCTATTCTCCAGGCAATGCATTCTCCTCGATGTATATACATGAGACGAGGCTTTGAACTCTTCAGCTCGTCAGCCGGCATGGACCCTCCCCTTCCCATCGAATCCAAGCAGCAACTGCATCTGGACCTGCCTCCAAGCTGTCTGCAATTTTGTCCAGCGTGCCCAGACTATTTCGTAGTCGGCACCTATAATCTCCAACAAGATGCCGTCGAAGCAACAGAGCCCCAAAATGACGATGTGTCTGGGATCCAAACTCCCACCAAGAGGATACAGAGCCGCAGCGGCAGTCTGGTAGTCTTCCGCATGGAAGGTGACGAAATGTCCGCTTCCGCAATTCTTGAGAGGCTCACAATGCCAGGCCAATGTTGAGCTGACCTCGGACAGGATCAAGGTACAAACATTATCACAACCCTCGGCCTTGTTAGACGTTCGCTTTCACCCATCGTCTCAGATTGGTCAACGCGCCATCATGGCCGCCATCTCGAGCACGGGAACTTTGGCAATGTTCGGAATGGACCCGACAAAGAGTCCGCCGTTGGAGCATATCGCAACGAGCAGCTGCAGTGATCTCGCTGAGGATGTCTTGTTTCTGCAATGCAGTTGGCACCCCGGCCTCTCCGACGCGATTGTCGTGACTACGTCTACAGGGGTGGCGCGTCTGTTGCGACTGGACGACAGCTGGATGATCAGCACAACGGTTGATTTGGATATTCGAAACTCGTTGGAAGCATGGTCCGTCGCTTTCTCTCCTCCTCCTCCCACTACCGCCGCTATGAGCCAAGGCAGTCAAAGTGATGATCGGCAGATTACGATATACTGTGGCGGTGACGACTCCATTTTGAGATATACGTCCTGCTCGTATGACGCCGGCTCCAACGTCGACTTGCAGCCTATTGTCCCTCATCAAGCCGCCAGCGTCAAAGGGCAGCACAATGCAGGGGTTACCGCGATACTTCCTCTGCCCTTCCAAGTCCGCGGCGGTGGAAGAATAGTCATCACGGGTAGCTATGATGATCAGCTCCGCGTCTTGGTCATCCCAGACCTCCACGGATCGTGTGAATCGAGGCGGGCACGGTTGATGGCTTCCATCAATCTAGGTGGAGGCGTTTGGCGACTGAACCTAATGGGTCACTCGTTCTCGGACACATGGTCTGATGGGGACAGGTCCATGAGAGTGCGCATCCTCGCATCTTGTATGTACGCGGGAGCAAGGATTGTTGAGGTCCAACCCGGCAATGACGATGGGACGGGCTGGGCTTGTCGCGTTGCGGCTCGGTTCGAGGAGCATCAAAGCATGAATTATGCCTCGGACTGTGTCGAGCTCGGGAGAAAGGGCCAAACAGGCTTTAGATGCGTTTCAACCAGTTTCTACGATAGATTGCTGTGTCTCTGGGAATGGTGTTCCGAGGACACGGAGCTGACGGCTCAATAGCGGCCAGCCTGAACCATCGGTTTGTAGTTAGTATTAGTTCTAAGCAGGTGAGACTAATTTGAACAGCTCGGCGGGGGCCGTGGGAGCGTTGAGCCGTCTGAGCCTTTTTGTGACGATCTACACACCAAGACTTTACTGTGAACCTCGTTGTATGAACCCCGTTGTGCGAACCTCTTGGTGTGAGCCTCTTTGTGTTGTGAATCGTTGTGGACTTCGCTGTGGACCTCATTGTCAACTGTATGTATCAAAAGAGGTGAACGGCCCAATACCTGCATTGGATAAGTAGCAAACTCCGGAACGTCAGTAGGTAATGTACCTACTACCTACTTTTATGCCACCCGCGCCACCTTGCCTACATACCTAGTACATACCTGCCGACGCTGCCCTACCCTACCTGCCAAAGCTCTTTAGAAGCACGCGTGCTAGCGTGAATCATCACCAGCTTCATCAACTCCCACACCTCGTCGGCCTTCGATCATCTTTCCACGTCGAAACCTCGCCTCACCTGATAAATCGACGCTATTAGCTCCACTTCAGCTGGGCGAATATTCTCAAAAAGGATTTAGGACGCCGGCCCCCTCGTCGCAGCAGGCTTTGACGTTTCCTCACCATCTTCCCACATTCCAGCCTCCTCCAGGTCAACATTTGCTGGATACATCACCGATCGGTCCGTCGCTCACAACCGAATTCGCCGGAGCGCGGGAGCACCATCCGCTCACAGTCCAAAGTCGAGGCTTCTCAGCCGTGTCATCCAAATAAATACAAGACTGCCGATGCCCTGAGCGCTTTCGAACCCTCCCCCGGCTTGGAGAATACCATGTCTGCTGGCGCCGGTGCTGCGTCTGTGGGCGGCAATCCGAGCAACGGCGGAAATGGAGAAATTCTATCAAAGGTTCACCAAGCCCTCGACGTCGTTCACAGCCCGTACTCTGGCAACGATGCCCGCAAGCAGGCCCAATCGTTCTTGGAAGAGGTCAAGGGCATTCCCGAGGCACCCTATCAGGGCTATATCCTAGCCTTAGACAAGTCGAATCCTCCCGTCGTTCGCCACTATGCGCTCTCCCTCCTCGAGCATGCTATCCGCTATCGCTGGTCCACATATAGCCAAGAAGAAGCCTCGGCGCTTCGATCTTGGGTCCTCGAGCTGAGCCAAGCCTTGACCAGGGATGACCCTTCTTACCTCAGGAATAAGACTGGTCAGCTTTGGGTCGAGGTAGCCAAACGCTGCTGGGGAGCGGAATGGACGGATATGGACACCATGCTGGTACAGTTATGGGGGACACAAACCTCGTCGGCTCACAAAGAACTCGTCATGTTTGTTCTGGAGACCTTGTCAGACCAAATCTTCGCTGGAGATGGCTCGGTTGTGGGCATGAGGGACGGCGTATTGAACAAGGCGTGCGTTGAGATTTTCACACCGATATCCGTCCTTGTCGAATCATTCCCAAATCGACAGCCTGGCCCGGAGGTTCGTCACGATTCTGAGGGATGGTTAGGTCGAATTTCTGGCTTTCTCAACGACTGCATCAGTTCTGATGTGAAGAACAATGAAGAGATCAAGTCTTGCGCACTCAAAGCCTTATCTGTTTGCTCCTCACTGATGCCCTGGGCCATTCCAAGGGCCATCGCAGTATCCCAATGCGTCGACGTTCTGACCCGTGGTCTTGCATCGCCCTGTATCGAGGTTCAAAAGGTGAAGTCTAGTAGCGGCCAGAACTTGAAGAACACTGCGCTGACTTGCTATCAAGGCATCTCTGGACGCCTTGCACGCCCTCTACTGCCGTACTGGCTTTAGCGACCAAGAGTTTCGAGAGCTCGTTGCTCCGATGTACACATCTGCCTCGGTCAACCTATGCAAGAATCTGTTTGACTGGGCCGCGGTCGATGCAGAGGACCTGGATGAGGACAAATATCAGATCCTCAAAAAACTTGCCGAGGTAGGATGTCTAACCTGGGAATGCGTACTTCTCATGCTGATTGACGATGCAGATGCTTTCCTGTCTAGGTGACTACTTCGAACGCAAATATTCCGTTGTTCCCCGGGAGTGTGCAAGGCAGGATTTCTTGCAATTACTGGTTGAAGTTGTGCAGAGCCCGAGTTTGATGGTGTCTATACCGGTTCTCGTGTGTTGGACCAAAATCTTGAGTCACAAATCGCTGAACTCCCTCGATATGGTTTCGCCCATGATCGGCCCGCTGCTGGAAACGTGTATTTCGAGGCTACTTCGTTATGAGAACCTTCCGGAAAACGCGACTGACCCGACATGCCTACTTCTGATGGAGGACACAGATACAATGCCAGAGCGCCATGCGTTCTTGGGCAACTACCGTCGCTATAGCACACAGGTCATTGAGCTTATTGCGCAAATCAGACTTGTCGATTCAATCTCTCACATTCTAGCGCGTACGGAACAGCTGATTGATCACCTCTACGACGGGCAGCCGCCTTTCAATAGTAAGTCGAGAGAGTCCTTCCTTGACGTTCTTTCACGATGGACCTGACCTCTACAGAGCATAACTATACCAAACACTCCATGCCCGTTCTGCGTGTCGACGCTCAGTTTACAGCGATAGAAGCCGCGCTGAAAGGTTTCGTGAGATGGAGGCGACATCATTCAAGAGACCATGTTAGAACACCTGCATCCGTCCCGGGGAAAGCGTACTAAATTTGGAGCAGGAGCAACAGATAAGCCAGATGGAAATGAGCTTTGAGACCTGGTGCAACAAGCTGCTCGGGATGACGTTCGATGTAAGTCTGATGTTTCAATTGACGTGGTCTATCATCTAGCCAAAGCTCACTGAGGCAAACGGCAAGGACCCTATGATTCGTAAACGAACATTACAACTGCTCGTCTTCTTCTCAACTACGGCTCTGAACAAGAACGTGGGCTTCATGCTTAAAGTCTTGGAACATATCCTCGTCACGTGGCCCGCTTTGGAAACGGAGTACCCTTCATACAATGATGCTATCAAAGACCTGCAAGGAGAGAGCATGGTCGAGCTACAGCGACTCGCGGCCGAAATGCCGGATCAACTCCTGGTATGCTCTACCCGAAAAGACTGAGAATGTGGCATTTGCTGATGTGGCCAGGGCGTATACGACCAAATCGAGGCGAGGGTCTACGAAATGATTAACTCGGGTGCTTTGGACGACAAGAGAATCCTGGCTCACAAGAGCTTCCTGTTCCTGATTATGTACAGTCTTCTTGTTTCACGTCACCCAGCATTGGTCGCGAGACGATTTGGCACTAACTATGCTACAGACATCGAGCTAACAGCATTGGTATCGAAACCAAGATCCAAAAATTGGCCGAATTCATAGAGCCCATCAAGTCTCAGTGGCAGACGGGTCCGACCAAGGAGTCAATAAAATCTTATGCGAACTTTTGCGAGTACCTTGGCCTCGACAAGGCCCAAAGGTACCTGGTCAGTCGATCTGCGCACAAGGTCAACGATTGGGGGGCTTGCGAACTTGACGCCGAAGGCCTGGCACTCCAAGATGAGTTGGAAAAGCGACTCAAAGTACGTATTGAATTTTGGACATGCAGGTGCCTTGCTGACGCGGCGGCTCGATATCAGACTCTCCCACTACGACCGACCAAGTCCTTCTTGGCCTTCTCTGTAGAACGGCTCGATAAGTCGTCGACAGCTTTTCAAGCATCGTACAGCCTCTGGCAACAGGGCTTTTCAGATATCCTTGCTGGGCTCCTCCAATACTTGAAGTCAGTATGCAGCCGGTGTGAAATGAAATGCAAATTCCCTTCCAATGGAGCCGGCTGACCGCCATACTCATAGGTTCGCACATGTCACGCATAACCCTGCGAGCTGGACCGAGCTGCCTCCGGAGATGCGGAGCATGGTCGATCGGGTCCTCTGCGACAGGTTTTGGCAAGCCGGGATTTCGGAGGGGAGCAAAGATGACTTTTACGCTCGCGTCATGGACAAAAAGAACACCATCGAAGGGTTGGCCTCGACCATCCGAGGATCTGTACGATTTGTTCGAGAAACCGCTTATGCTATCATATATTGTATGAGCAAGCTTGACAGGCATTTCTACAACTGCGACGGACTCGCAGGCCCGCTCTCGGAGGCGCTTTTCACCGATTCCATATGGCTTTCAACTCACCAGCAAAACAACCTGTTGAGCCTCGTCAGGTATCTTGTCGATGATTGTCCGGTGCACTACCGAGAAGTCTTCCTGCCCCAACTCCTCGCTGCCTGTTTTCGACAGATGGATGCGAAGATCAACGGAGAGTGGGAGAAGATGGCAGAGCAACAGGAATTGCAAGCGGACAGCGAAGCCGGGTTGAAGGAGGAAATGAAGTCGGAGAGTATCTTGCGTCAAGTGACGTATACAGCCGCCGTCATGGTGGCCGACTTTCTAGACCCGGCCAAGTCGAGTATGACCTGACCGCCCCTTTTTCCTTTATGACAGGAGACTAACAATAGAACCAGCTCCATCGTCATCAAGGCATCGACCGCAAGAAGAGAACAAAAATGGTAGAGTTAGACCATCTCCTTCATCTCTGCGAAGGTTCTGCATCACGCGACAGGAAGTCATTGAGCCATTGTTGGTCTACTGCACGCATGCCATAAGGATGCGCGATACACGTTGCTGTAGCACGATCCTACGGCTCTTCACATCTCTCATCCCGGAATTCGGGTCAGGCCAGGAACAAGACCAGAGACAAAACCAAAGACAAGACCAGGGGCAAGGCCAGGGTGAAGGCAAGGGTGAAGGCCGGGGTGAAGGCCAGGGACAATCGCAGACGGGAACGGTTGTGGAAACGCCATCAGTTTCCCCGGAGCTTGCGATGTTGGTTCGTGAATACATCTCGTCGGATGTCCTCAAGGCTTGTTTGACCTCGTTCAACGAGCCCTACTTTGTCGAGGTGCAGAAAGAGCTTGCGAGTGTGGTCGCGACGATAGTGGTCCACTATAGTCCCATTACGACGACGCCCCGAAGCGTGCTCCTCTCGCTACCAAAAGTCGACAGCGTAGGGTTGGACCGACTGACGCCCTTCTTCCCCCGGCCAACATCGCACACATCACAACAGCGATCTATCGTGCTTGATGTACTCAAGGATCTCAAGGGAGTCAGTGTTTCAGAGATGGGCAAGCTACCGAAGAGCTCTGTATTTGAAAACGAGACGCGAAGGAGAAAGGCGACACGAAGCAAGATGGCTCAGGGGTTCATCAATGACACGACGGTCGGCGGGCTCGGGCCATCCCGACTCAACCGGGTAGTGGGAGGGCAGCGAACGACGCCAGATGCGCTGGAGGGAGTCTCCAATTTATTTGATGGCTAGAAGCTAGATGATTTCGGAAGCGCCTCTCACGTGGCTTTGGCAAACACAAAGTGACGAAAGCCAGCAACATCAATCACCTTCCTCCCCTCCCTTTTCCTGGACTGGGCCATGGTTGAATTGTTATTTTTAGATGCTTAGACGGACGAGCGCAAGAGGGACGGAAATTGTATGAAGCAAGCAGTCTGTATTCAGGATATGATGAGAACAAAGCCGCGACGTTTGGTGTGTTGCTCCGCGCAGAGCTCGGCACAGCTATCAGCGGGGAGAGCCAGAGGATCTTTGTCTTGATATAGATATGGTACAGAAGGAGTAGTCAGGCTGTGGATGCTTGACCGAGCAGGATAAGGGAAGTGGGCACAGACGAAGTGGTGAGGATGCAATCGATTGTCTCGAGGCGGCGAGACAATGCTTAGATGTCGCGTCCGGTGGCTGGGCTTGTATCCGTCTGCTTCAACCTTGCAAACACTGCCACCTGAATCCTGTCACAGAGAACTAGCGGACAGGCACTGTAGGCTCAATGCCCAAAGCACTAGGTGTCACGGCTCAGCAGTCCATACCTTGTGCGTTCCACCATTTTGTGCCTGGTCATCGAGGATGGGAGAAACTGCCAGTCGCATTTGCGGACGGGCTACAGGGGGTTAGTGTCTCTCGACAGTTGTTTGAAGATTTCCCAGCTCTTTGCTTCCATGACAGAACCACTTCAGCGTAAACAAGCAACAGACCTGTATCTAGTCGGCTCCAGCTGGTCGTTGCGGGCGGTGAACTCCAGCCTGTCTGCCGTGGGTGCACGGACTCGTCAGACCAAGCCGCACTATTGGTATTAGGCGTGTATTTGCGAGTAGGTTTAGGGGACGGGGTCGGATATTCCGTCTCGGGCACTCTCAGCTCCTCGTAATTACGTACAGTATAACTTGGTAGTTCACATCACCAAGGTAAGGTAGGGGCCACTTGAATCAATCTTCCGTAGCGTGCCGCGCGCAGCCTACCCCCGGCTTCACAGGGGTTGGTTCGCTTCATGGCGATCCAGGCGCTTGGCTCCGAACATCCCCCCCACAACGGTTCCCCGGATCCCTCGGTTCCTTTGCAGATATTGTTACTACGTAGGGAAATAGTGACGGCACTCCCCGATACAGGTCGATCAGAGCAGGGCTGATCCA
>JADHZA010000602.1:0-10967 GCA_018831705.1 Torrubiellomyces zombiae | reverse complement strand
GACAAGATATGTTGGATGAAGGGCGAGTCAGCGTTGGCATCGTACTCCACGTTCGATGCACCCCAAGCCACGTCGTGTTCTGCGATATCGTTGAAAGCTAGTGGTTTCTCGTGAGTTTCTAGATCTATAATGGTCAACTGTGTTTAGCAACTGACATGGTGAGACGATTCGGGCAAGGAAGTCATGAATGCAGCCAAGCTGTTCATTCTCCCAAGGAGCGAAATTCTCGAAGAAGAGCCGCTTTTGCTCTCTGTATACACTAGATTGTGCCTCGGGAGATTCGCGGAAGAGGTTGCAGTAGATTTCGAACCGGTACAATACACGTTGAATGCGGCATATTTCCTGACGGGTCGCGATGGATTTGGACCTGTTCAGGGGAGGTTCGGCCAAGGCCTCCATGGCAAACCTGTTGGCTAAATCGTCCACGAAGAAATGAAGTCGCTCAAGGCGAAGCGCTTTCCGCAACGACCAGGATTTGGGCGGAGTCGGCCTCTGGCGTAGATTTTGGGTGACAAAGTCCAGGATGGCTTCTCGACTTTTTGGTTCTGTATCATGTGGACACAGCGATGAGGATCTAGACGCGGCCATGGCTTCAGGCAACACGGTGACATCGATCTGGTTGAGCAGTACTTGCGCTGTGATCGCCGTCTCCGCATCCAAAAACGCACGGTAGAACAACGGACACGACAAGGCTGCCGTTTGCAATGATGTGACGTCTGGTATAGCTGAGAGTATCAGGCACACGAGCTCGACCGATAATTTTTCGATGGGGTTCGGCCGACACTCTCGATCTCGGTCCATGGTGACTGTCGTGGTTTGGGCGCAAATGTGTGGAAAAGGAAGAATGTTGATCGATCCTGTCGAGTGGGAAAGATGGCAATTCCTGAAAGAACATGGTCTTTTTCTCGAAGGTCGTCCTGTTCACGCCGAGCCAGGAGGGTCCGGGAGTGAGCCAGCAAACATCTGGGAGCTGTTCACGTGGTTCATGCTGACGCCCGTGCCTTGGCGGGCGCTGAACTGACCAATAGCGAGGCTATTGATCTATCACAATCTAAATTTGGTGATACGTTTGCGGCTTCGCCAGGCGTTTCGTTCCACCCAGTACATGAAAGCCCAACGCTACTGGCCCGTGCTATTAAAGGATGCTTTTCCCAGGCCCGATGCAATATCGCCAGGTTATATAACGATTCTTCGATATCTTACTAATCAGCCTTAATAGAATATTACTTGCTTTTCTTCACAAGTCACCACTATCACCAACAATAATATCACTCTATCGTAGACATCAAAATCAGCTGAAAGCAACATATTATAGTGTCTCGAATTCCTAGGCCTGTCAATCCTACTTTGTCCTCGTCTTACTACGTTACGGGGAGGGGGGCGTTAGTTCTAGAGTTTGATCTACTCTTTCAAAGACCACCCGGTCCAATGGAGCATGATTATTGGAGCCCTTGTGGCTCTGTCCTGTACGACAGCCTTGTGCGTAGCCTTGCCCCTATCGTGGGCCTTAACCCCGGCGGCTTATTTCAACCCTAGCAGCTTCTTCAGGTCATATAAAAAGGCCCCTTTTCGTACGAGGTCTATATAAGGGATATGCCCTTATGGCTCGTACGAATAGATAGATAAAAGGCATGAAGATATGAATAGACCACTGAATAGGTCATCTTCACACCACACCGTACGTACGTACACACAGCCCGACCAACAATGATGTTATTATTGATGCTGATGGGTTGACGCATTGTGTAGCTTTGATCTGGGAAAAATGGTTTGAAAGTAGAGAGGCTACTACATGTAATAGGTCATGAAGTGACAAGTATCACATAGATGCATGTAGTCAAGATAGTCTCGTCTTACATAATACGAGACCAAGACAAGATAGAGATAGCCTTTGTCAGACCCAGTAAGTCCAACGCTACTAGCCCATATTATTAAGTCGTGCTATTCGCACAGCTCACGTGTTGCTAATCGCACAGCCCACGCCATCTTACCTTATATCATTAAAGTACGTGTAACTACTTATAGCTTTTGCTAGTTGTCTATGGCCTTTAGTAGCTACCCGTGGCCTTTGGTGGCTATCTGTGGCTTTTGCTGGCTACCCGTGGCTTTTGCTGGCTACCCGTGGCTTTTGCTGGCTACCCGTGGCCTTTGCTGGCTGCTCGTGGCCTTTGCTGCTTGCCCGTGGCCTTTGCTAGCTACCCGTGGCCTTTGCTGGCTACCCGTGGCCTTTGCTGCTTGCTGCCAGAAAACGGTCATTTTGATCAACAGTGATTATTGTCAAAACGTTTGAAGGTATATCCAATGAAAGGGAGGTTCATCTCTGGAAATTCTGCCGTAGAACCTGCCTGTTGTTGTGCGACTTGCGCCTGTAATCGATCTGCAACGTTGGTCTGATCGAGTTCATCGGTAGGAAAATATGTGGTATCGGTGTTAGAAGTAAGACTAGGTTGGAACGGCGCGCTGATATGACGCAAGGTTTCGAATTGGACTCCCCGGAAGAAGAGGTGCGCTTTCAACTCTTGCGCGCCGTTCCTTCCAAGCCGATCTACCTCGTTGCATATCAATCTTATTCATTAGCTCATATTGCGCTAGTCCAGTTTATTGGTCTTACCTCTGAATAAGATCTCCAGCTTCGCGGCTTAGTAGAGTGCCTTCGGGGAAGTAGAAGGTTTGCTGCCAGTTCAGGATCTTGATGTACGTATCACGATAATTCTCCGCACAGAATGGAGGCCAGCCGATAAGGCATTCGTATAAGATTGTCCCGAGAGACCACCAATCACAGCTGAATGAGTAACCTTGGCCAACAATGATCTCGGGAGCAGTGTAGTCCGGTGTTCCAACCGCTGAATAGGCGATAAGCCTTCTCGACCGACGCCACTCCTTGATCTGCGATCGACTAGTCATGGTAAGGTCGATCTGATCAAATGACATGGAGGATCGATCTCGCCCTTTACTGGACTCGTCCCGTATCAGCTGTTGGTAGTAGCTATTATCGTGGACACGGCTAAAGCTCGTTGAAAGGCCAAAGTCTGTGAGTTTTATGTGGCCTCGGCGGTCGAGGAGGATGTTGTCTGGTTTGATATCCCTAGTAAACGTCAAGAGGTAGTCGAGCCAAATATACCACCGTTCTTACCTATGAATATAGCCTAGCTTATGGACGGTTTCAATAGCAAGAATACACTCGGCGATATAGAAGCGAGTAATATCTTCCGAAAAAATTTCGTACTTGATCAGCATTGACATCAAGTCACCTCCTGGCAAATATTCCATAAGCATATATAGAAAGAACGCGTCTTGGAAGGTAGCGTAAAGCTTGACAACCCAAGGACTCTCAGCCTCCGCAAGGATATCGCGCTCAGACCGGACGTGTAAGAGCTGTGCCCTGTGAAGCATCTCTGTCTTGACTAGAGACTTCATAGCGTAGACTTGATTATTGGACTTTTTCTGCACTAATTTGACTTCGCCGAACGCTCCTTTTCCGATGACTTTGACCGTATTGTAATTGTCTGGCTTATCTTTTGTCCGTAGAAATCGCAGGTATTGCCCCTCTTTCTGAACAGCAGACGCCCAGATCTGCTGCCGGCGAACTGGACTAACAGCTGGGTCCTGGAGTCTCTTCTCGATTTCACACTGCCTATGATCTGATTAACAGCAGTCTCGATGCTTCGCCCGCCAGCAGCATCTCCCACCTCTGGTTCCGTTCTCGAACCCGTTGAACGCTGTCCTTGAAGAAGTCGGAGGCTTGCCGGGAGCAGCTCATCTGATTGTTGGTCACGGTCGACCAATACTTGTCGGGATTCCGCTCTGGGGCCTTGGCGAACATTTTCACAAATTCAGCAATGGCGTTGTTAATGTGCTATAAATTGCCGTAATGGCACCCGCAAGTGTAGTCGCAGGAGCATGCACGTCGTCTCAGTGCCGTCCATCGAGGACAATCACGTGATGATCGTCGAGGGCGCTATTGGCGCGGCACGGCGCGGGTATCTATGGGGCAACCCACCTGCCGGGTACCCTGTAAACACATGGATGTCACCAAGCCACAGATGCTGGACCACTAAACCCCTATGTACATCCACTGCGACAACACAAGTAGTGACAGACCGGCCAGGTAGCCGAAACAACTATCGCCAACGAAGTTGATATCGTTGATCTAGTAATTCCTGCATTTACCAGATCCTTCTACTACAGACTGGGCTTTACATCGTACAAAACTTTACATTGCTAAATGTAGGATCGTGCTACGTGTACATGTGTGTAAGCAGGCTGCCCTCTTCCCGTCTCTCAGGGGCTACATGTAAGTTGGGTCACCTACCAGTGGCCCACCCCCCCTAATGGCCCGCCCATCTGTTAAGGCGCACCACCTATTTTGTACTATAATCCTTAATAGCACAGTTTTCAATTTTAGAGGGATCCAGCTGGAAAACCTACTAATTTTAGTTATTCAAAAAATAGTAAAAAAATCAAGTTATTTTAAATAACTTAAAACTACCCTATAGCTTATTTAGTTATAAAAATATTAAAATAATAAAATAGATATCTAAAATGTTAAGGTTTTCTAGTATTTTCTAAGTAAATCTTAATAATTTTTAAACTTTAATATTTAGCTTAATAATAAAGATATATAAATAAAAATTCTATTTTAAATTTATAAAATTTTAAATTAATTTAATTATTAAAAAATTAGTAAGCTTTATTAATAAAATATAAAATAATTAAGTAATAAATTTTTACTTAAGAAATTTTTACTAGTAAAGTTTTTAAAACTTAATAAAATACTAACTAAATTAAATATAGCTTAATAACTTATATATAATTTTATTTAAATTTTTTATTATTTTTTATAACTTAAAGCTATCTTATATCTTATTTAGTTATTTAATTATTAAGGTTTTAAGTTTACTAGTATTTATTACTATAAAAAATAAAAAGATAAAAAAATTAATATTTAAATAAGTAGACTAGCTATAGGGTAGCTTTAAGTTATATTAAATAACTTAAATTTTTTACTATTTTTAAATAGCTAAAAATAAGTGGGTCTCCTAGCTAGATCGCCTAGAAATTAGTGATCAATTTAGTGGCTACTGTTAAGGATTATCATACAAAATAGGTGGTGCGCCTTAACAGGCGGGGTGGGCCACTAGGGGGGGTGGGCCACTGGTAGGTGGCCCAACTTACATGCTCTATCAGGTCAAAGACTCTTATTACATCCGTTCATGACGATCGTTTGGCACACTATGAAGCCCCATGCTGTTACATGAATATCTTCCAGATGCGGCCACATCAGCGACATGGACATGAAGCAGTGTAACTATGGCACCGAGTGTTCGGAACCAAGAGCTTTTGAAAGGCACGTAGAGGTCGTGGGCGAGTCTGCAATAAATGCAGAGCCGACAATGGGTTCCTTAGGACTTATCAGCAAATATCGGACTCGCAATCTCTTGGGCAGTGCTGGACTTCGCAGCAAGCTGATGGAGAAAAAAAAGCTATTCGATCCCCCAGACAAGTTCACTACTGTTGAGTCGATTCGGACAACATGCGAGACGCCTGGCGAAGCCATCTCTTGTGGCTTGATTCTCGATAAAGAGTGGCGCAAAAATCATCTACATGGAGGACCTTTGTGAAAATTTCTGCTTATAATTTCGATTCTCAGGGTATGAAGCTCGTGGAGGATGTCACTACATCTAAGGAGTGGGAGCGCGGCTACATGTAGCCTAAAAAACAAGGCAAAAGGACACCCTCAGGTTTTTGAAAGTCGTATCTCGCCCAGGGAGTATGGCAGTGTTCTTGATATTTGTGAAACTAAGTTAACAATAATTAGAAGTACTCTATACCGCTGCCGACCTGCCCAGTGAACGAAGACACAGGCTACTCTTGAGTATCCCTTAAGGGTTCACCTTCTTTATTCAAGCTTGGCAGTCTATGGATGATCGGCCTCCTATTAATTCCGCCGGTAGGAGCCGTGACTGAATTTCAGTGGAAAGAACGAAGCTGCCAAGATCTTTGCTGCGTGACAAACGAGAAGCTATTACACTTGAAAACATGACACGGATAGGACGAAAAAGCAGGATTCATGACTCCAAAACTTGCAATTCCTGGTTCACTCGCCCTCTTCACGAATAACACGTCTCTCTGGGAAAGCAAGGCCGTCGGTAGCATGCGAAATCATCCTATTTAATACCTCTGACGAAGGAAAAATATGGAGGCTATGGGAAGAATTTCGCAATTGGCTGCCACTGAAATCTAGCAAGTGTTTCTGAAGCTAAGCAAGCAATCTTACCCTTCCTCAACTCAAATGCCTCGTTCTTCCTGGTTCACATCTCTGGCACATGTAACCCATCCGCCAAAACACACTTTCAACCGGAACCTGCCTCTTCGCAAAATCTTATGTTGATAGTTTAAGGAATGCTTGAGGGTAGCTAAATTTCTTTCCCGTAGACCTTCTCTCACGCCTGAAACCTGGCCTTCCTAGTTGGATTAGGCACCATACTCCACCTTGATGTTTCTTCCTGCAACCCTTTTACCATTGTGGTATATGGAGAAGTCGAGAGAACCACTCTCGATCGTCATTTCGATGAAAAACTTCAAATTATGGTAGATCTTGCCAAGAGAATTCATCTTCGTAGGCAGTGACTGGAGGCAAATGGCCTGATCCCAGTTGATCTGACAGAGTGGTTTCACCCTGTAATCCAGTCGAGTCGGAGGCACAAGAGATTCGCAGTAGTAAAGGGCGGTGGTAACTGTCTTGGGTGGCTCTGTGTACGTTTGATGATATTCAAATTGGGCGCAAGTGCCGCTTCGCATGATATCACCCTTTACAAAATGAGTAAATACTTTTGAGATGCATCCGCCTTAGGGACTTACCTGACGAAGATGCCAATCCATTTGGTTATTTGCTATCCAACATAGCTTGTGCTCATGCCACGTCTTGTCTTGATCAAGATGCTTGGTTGGATCCCAAGCATGCCAGACCATCGTGCCGTAGCTGAACCTGGCAATTCTTGCATCGATACTGACACCAAGGGAAAGTGATGAACAGTGGCTCGAAAGACCGTGTATGACTGCACCTCGGCAAATGGCAACCCATCTAATGCGTCACCAATTCAGCATGAAACCTAACGTTTTACACGATACACGTTGACTCACGGCTTGGTGCCACGAGATTGCAGCACAGTCGTAGGTGCATTCGCCATTTTTTGCAGGCGATCAAAAACATAAGGACTGCGCCCAAACCCGCCTACCAGGACAAGATACTATGAACCGTCAATATTTCGCAGCAGAAAATGGTTGGAGATGGAGAAAGCTTGACCTTTGGTTCTTTCTCGTACTTTTCTCGGATTGCTGAAGACTGAGCTTTTACCAGGTCCTCAATCTTGGCGACAATTGGTTCGAAAACATCCTGTATCTCGCTGCTGTAGTAATTTTGAGCCTCGTGAAGCAAATCTATGAAGTCAGAGAAACTTACGAGTTCAGCTTCATATAGCGTTGTCTCTTGTTGCTTCGACCACCTCCAGAGCTCGACGGTATATCCACTAGCCAATCTTTAGACTGCTG
Organism: Torrubiellomyces zombiae; assembly: GCA_018831705.1. NCBI lineage: Eukaryota > Fungi > Ascomycota > Sordariomycetes > Hypocreales > Ophiocordycipitaceae > Torrubiellomyces > Torrubiellomyces zombiae. The sequence continues at coordinate 3,416 of JADHZA010000602.1, read as the reverse complement.
CCCTCTATACTGAGGCTTGATACCATGTTCCCAACTGTCGTTCATGAACTTGTTCTTTGTCTCCAAGCTCAATTGGCCAAATGCCCTTCCACCAAGCTTCTTCTTCAAGAGACTGAGGAACTCTTCATCGAGGAAAATCCCTCCGCATAGACCACCTAGGAAAAGTCATTCTAATGAAAGAGAAAGAGGTGACTTTAACACATCATAAAGACTCTAAAACTCACCAGCGCCTTTCACACATTCCCGCATTTTGAAAGGCTCCAACGATGTGACTTCATAGCTGATGAGATCCTTAGAAAATATTAGCTTCCTGGTAGTCTGGTTCATAAACTCTCTTCACTCCAGAAGTACGAACCACGGTGCCTCCTCCTGCATCACATACTACGAACGTGTCTCCTTTCTGGGTACGGGCTTAGCAACATTCTATTCAATCATCGAGCTCAAGCGAAGAGTGCCGTATCCTGTGCATAGGCCATCGTAACGCACCTGAATGTTGGACCTCTTGGACAAATCTTTCAGCGTCGCGATTGCTGCTGCCTCTGGTTCAGATAAGAATTCCAACTTTGTTTCCCCACACTGTCGCTTATAAAGTATCCCGGACAGCTCGACGGCTCTCCTCATTCTTTGCTGAGCGTAGTGAGGCCACATGGCAGGAAGAGTGATTACTACGCGGAATCGACAATTGCCGAGTAGCTCTTCACCAATCGATCGCTCGAGCGAGCAGATAGTATGGTTCCAGATGTATTTGAGAAAGGCCGCTATCAGCTCACTCGCATCTTTTTGAAGCTTCTTTCGGTGCAGTTGCGCTTCTTGGAATTGCTTCGATCTGGACACTTGTTCTGGAACGTCTTCGGAATCGAGCAACAATAGTTTGAACCAACGGATTGGATCAGAGTCGGAGGGCACTGCATAACCCCAAGAAGCCACCTCATCAGAATCTCCGAAACAAAGCTGCGTAGGAGCTTTCTCAAGGTCGGAACAGTGGTTGAGCTCTGCGTCCCAGCTGGTCACGACCTCAATATCGTTTGGCTCTCGAGAGTAAGCCCATGCAACACCAGAATAGCTTCCGTGACCAAACAAATTAGCCAAGTTTGTACCGCTAAGGGAATTTTGGACTTACGTGGTGCCAAAGTCGATGCCGATCACGATGTAGTCGTGCATGGTAGATTAGACTGTCTGCATGTGGCGTCTGCGAAGCTTGCGTCTCTGCCTCAACACTGTTAGACGAAGCGTTCAACCAAAAACAAATCTCGAATTCGGTCTCAAAGAGCTGAAAAAGTTTCAATCACACAGAACATGAGGCGGGTGGAGAAGGTAGGAAAAGGTGACATTCGAAGCCAGTGAATTGACTTTGATGTCAACAGCGTGTTCAAGGTCACATGTAGTCATGAACATCAAAGGTGATGTTGAAGAAAGCAAAGCCTATATTTATTGATATTAACTTCGTGTGCAATTCACTTACCACAGCGCTTTTCGTCCGATGTTTCATGCATTAAGGTAAACACACTGAACTGAATACCTACATGTATACTCTCTTTCTCTCTCCCTCTCTCTTCTCTTTCACACATACACATACACTCTCTCTCCCTCTCTGTCTGTGCAACATTCTTTCTGGTCTCCGATGACCTTTGCCACTGCCAAAGATTGGGTGGCAAATTTTCTGAAACCCACCATGCAGACCAATACATACAATAAAGAGCTTGACACGGCCGGTCTCATCAAGGCGGAACAAGGTGAAGAGAGTGCTGAGCCAAACCTCGAGTATCGGGAGATAGTAGCCGACCCTTCGCAGACAGAGAAAGACGAGACCGAAGACGACGATCATGATAGTCTTCATCAGACCTTGGGTCTCTTGAAAGTTCATGATGAGCCGATCATACAGAAACTGGAGCAGCTTATGAAGAGTATTTCTATCGAAGGAGAAACTACGCGAAGCGTGATGGAGAAAGGCTTCTCTGAGCAGTCCCGAGAGCTTAATAATATCCGCAATGCTACTACATGTATAAACGAAGAAAAGCATCAACTTTTTGAGCAATCACACGATTTTCGGCAAAAATATTCTAGTCTGAAAGAGCGCAATCAGCAATTGGAAGCTGAAATCAGCCATCTTCGGATTCGGGCTCACAGGTGTGATTGTGACGACGAGTCGCTCCAGGTCGCAAATGAGAACAAGATATCCGACACAGTGCTTCACTCCGAATGGAAACAGCTTAAATTCAGCATTCGTAGCTTGGCATGCCATTTGGCCGACTCGATAGCACAGAGGAAACACCTGTCACGAAGGAGTTGGTTATTCCGAATCCGCGCCGATGCCAAAGAATTGTTGCATGACGAGAATTACAGTTCGCATATTCTTGAGGCGTGCATATGGCTCATAGTCTCGCATTACATATTCTGGGACGCTCATACTTCAGGAATCTCCCAGACGGTGAAAAGCTTGGGGCACATGCTCTACGGTAATTAGTCTTGTGGTACACCACACAATTGCTGGTTCTAAACTGACAAAATTTAAACAAACAACAGATGAAACATCTCCTGGAATGCATAATCCGACTTCTACCATCGTCTCCAAGGCTTTTGCAAGAATTCAAAACAATGTCGTCACGTCGATTGGAGAAAATGACCTCGGCGCGATTATAACATCCGAAGCCAGAAGCCTTGCTGCCCTTTGTAACCATGACGAGTTTCAGGGTCCAACAAATGACAAAATTCGAGACGAGTTGAGGGATATCTTTCGGACCGCCTTGAAGCTGGACGCAATGTTTACGTCGTCTAAAGCCATATTTCAAGTATTAGGGCAGCCAGAAAAGCCAGAAAATGCCCGCCATCGAAATCAAGCCGAGATCCAGACTTATTTGGACAGCAACATGGAAGCTGTCTCCTGGCAATGCGCCCCTTCGGCAAAGTCGGAAGTCATGTTTTGCATCAGTCCGATGGTGCTAAAAATAGGCAACGCTGATGGACGCAATTACAACCACAGAGTTGTGTTCGAGAAAGCTGACGTCGTCTGTAACTAACGTGGTCTTCACGACGCGCAAGAAGGATTGGCTTTCCCATCCGTTTATCCGCTTATGAACATTTGCGTGATTCATGCTACGTCATGGCTTTTCTCAAGAAGCATTGAAGTTCAAGGCTCAGTGCTGGTTTGAGGGTGCAGAGCGTAAGAAAGTCAGGTCTCGTCAAGCAGCTATGATGTCATCCTTTCCAGCGAACTCATCCAATTGAGTTGCTAAATCCATAGTTGCTTCGCTTTTTTTGCTGTACAAGCCCGACACGTGCTGGATAATAAATTACCTAGCTTACGAATACTTCCACGTCAGTCAATGAATACAGGTATGCAAAAAAAACCATGATTAAACCTTAGGAGGAGTACGCGGCCACATGAGCCACGACAGCAAAGACACTGAGGCTTGCGC
>JADHZA010000601.1:0-10989 GCA_018831705.1 Torrubiellomyces zombiae | reverse complement strand
CTAGGTGACGCTGCGGCTAGGTGACTAGGATGTATAGGCTGTCGACGCCCCATCCAAACGAACAGCTGTCGAACGCTAACAGACTGTCTGACGCCCTGACTCAAAACCCCCCCGGCGCGCGTAGGTAGGTACGTCCTACAGGATCTGCATCCAGGTACTTGTACAAGTCTCCATCAGGCAGGGATACTGGGAACCCCGATGTGATTAAACGGAGCCTCGACGTATTCGTAGCGAATCCGAAGGGCTTCTACTGGAGGGAAGGACCGTAATTCGCTGACTCTGGGAGGCTGGTATCCGAGCGGAGTATATCGCCAAGGCAATGCCAAAGACGCTGGAAACGCAGCGATGGGCGCATCTCTTAGCATCATTAGGGGACAGGACGAGTTGAAAGCAGGTCAAACCAGGTTAAAGGCGTTCAGATCCGAAGTTGATGATGAGAAAGACTTGAGACAGCTTATTGCTCGGGATAACTTGGCTGAAAGGGTGAAGAAACTCCTTGAGCCGAGGTATGCAATCGCTACTCCACGATTCAATACCCTTTCCCTCTACTTGCAAGAGCGGGTTTTCAGCTCAAAGTAGAGGCTGCTGTGCAGGCCCCCGTAGCACCTGCAAGTGTCCAAGTCACAGGGCCAGATAGATTCATCGATGAAATGGTGTTGAGCCGGCGCAGCGTGACGGTGTTCCGTCCCCACTTGGAATCTGTCGGAGGCGATTACTTTTGCTTTCATATCTTGCGGTGAAGCCCTCTATCCCCGCGCTGTTGAAGTAATGACGTGCAGATCTATAAGTTCTGCTTGGACCCCCACCGATTGGCGCAACTTTCCCTGCATCCGAGCTGGTGGCGCACGCTCCAAACGTTTACCTCGATGCCGGTGATGCCGACTAATGCCTACCATGACGTCAAACTTGCATCTCATGTCCTAGCCAAGAGAGATCTGCCTTCACGATACCGGGACTATCAGTACGTGGGGAGCGGAGCTTTTCGAACAAAATGAGTGATTGACATTAAGTATTATTGTACCGCCTTGCGCGGGATGAGGCTTGACATATCATGTATAACTTCTCGGTAGGATTGAACGCACGCAAACGACCGCAACCCCTTTCTCGACCCTGGGTATAACCGCTACTCCACGATGATGCTTACACATGCGCGCGCCCGGTGAATAGAGATCTCTCATCGCGGTGCTTCCACCAGTATCCGAAGGCACCAATAGCAGAGAAGAGCCAAAGGAGGGCATTCACCAAGTCAAGCCAGACGCCGCTCCTCATCCGCGAGACATTGCTGTTGCCGTGGGGATCTTCATGGATATACATCTGGAATAGGGTGGCAAACGTGATTAGCATAACGAGTCTGTCACGTAGTGCATGGATATGGGGGGGAGGATTTGCCGTACCGCTGCGAACAGCCCAAACAAGCTAATCCACAAGATGAATAGTACGAAGTTCCAAGCTGCTGCAATGATGCCTGCACGACGTATGACGAATGGCACAAAGTAGACCAGACTTGTGACGGCTGACAGGATGCCAACTACCAGAGCGTAGACCTAATGAGAGCGTCGCGTCAGCTGATATGCTATTGGGACTGTTTCGGAAAGACGAAGAGAGCTTGTCGCACCCATCTTGATCCATCGTATTTGGCCTGTTGGCTTGGGTGATGGACGTCGGTGCCGTAGAGCCCGCACACGGTGACGGCCAAGATGAAGCACACAAAGTGCAGCCCGGCGAAGAAGAAGTAGCTGACCGAGGTGGTGAATGCGCCCATGGTGCCCTACGAATGACAAGTTAGAGCGTCATTTGAGAGGGTAAAGCAACACCTGAGCCGGCTCGTATGGTATGTTGGCGGAGGAGATGCAGGCGCAGTAGAACGTCGCCGGGAAGCTTTTCCAAAGGGAGAAGAAAAGAGAACTTTGAGCCAGAGAAGGTAATACCCACTGTGATGATGAGGATCGCCCTGCCTTGCTTGGCGTAGTCGTTGAGAGAGGTACCTAAGTTGAGTTAAGGCACGAAAAGGCTACTATTCGCTACGAGTAGTAGGTTGGTGTCTTGCAGCTGCAAAGTCGCCAAAGAAGGTGTCGCGATCGCAAATGCCGGCCACGGGGAAAAATTACTCCCCTATTTAATCTCCCACATGGTTTCTTGGATAGAACGGTTCTGGCATCCATGACGTAGATTCGCGCTAATTTCCGCCTAGTTTCACCCTACGGGGAGGAAAAGCCCCTGCCGAAAAAGCGGATGCTGGTCGGCCCAGTTCCGTGCTCGAGGAGGGAATCCCGCCAGAGCTTATCGTCTGGGCTACCCGGGAGGTGACCGAGCATAGAAGACTTTTTTCCATGAAGCTCGAGTGTCATGACAATAATGAATGTAGTAATCACTAGATTACCAGTAAGAAGAATTGACAACATTCGTGGTTGACATGGCCTATTGGCCCAACCAGCCGTAACTTAATCTCTTCGTGTGCCGTTATGTACTTAGTCGCACCGAGCGTGAATGCAGGCCTCATCATCTGCTGATTGATGCCTCTAAGATGCACGTTCCCTCGGGGCAAGTTCACCGTTTTTCGCACCCGTCATCGCAAGATTAGAGACCGTGTCTCTCATCACATGACAGGAACCCAACGTTGTGCAGTCCTCCGCGTTCGTGACTGTAAACCCCCAGCCACCCGAATTTCTTTATGGTTTTGTCGCGGAGAGCCTGTTCTCAATCTGTTTTGCGTGAAACCTAGATGTATTACATGTACCTAGGTCATGCACGAATACCTTAGGTAACTCTGGTCCAGACCAAAATGCGGAACCGTTACTTGCGATTGGGGTTACAGTGCCATCGCTCTGCCTAGCACACCACCTGGTTATCAACACTCCGATAGACTCCAGGCTGCAGATGTGGCCCTGCCGCCCCGCTGAAGTAGGACTGGGCGAGATGGATCACGCCGCTCACCTTTGACCGTGACCCAGCCTCTCACTCTTGCGACCAGGAGTCTTCGTATGTACATCGTCAGTGACAAAGCATCACGGCAAGGCATCATCGCATCGGGTCTCGTTGTATGCTGTCTTTTGAAAATGACAGACCATCACCGTGGTCTCTCACGTATCCATGGTCTTCCGCACCTATGAAGAAGCGTCACGTCTCAATCTTTGCCGGAGCTCACGCGGCTGTTGGCCGGCCCCCGCACAACATGAGAATCCCTGCGTGAGCCTCGTCTGCCTTGTGCAGGCTCGCCTCTGCTGCCTGAATCTCTCTGGTACCGTACCCATGGCTTGCTTGACGCCTAGCGTGAGTGCGAGTTCAACCTTGACTTGTGTCTGGCCGTTGCGTCCTCATGAACGCTTCACGTCGGGCGGTTGGAGTTACTTGGTGAACCCCTGTTTCGAGTCATCGGAGAAATGCCTACAAGCTGTTGGCTCATTCCCGTCTGCTATGACTGACTCACCGGCTCAAGACGTAACAGCAGCAACTTAGTCTCGGTGTCGTGAAGCATGGGACATCATTCTGCCTAGCCTTTGCCTTGTGAGCATCACCGGACGTGCACATTGTGACGTGAACCTATCGAGCTCCTGAGGGCCGGTCGTCGGTGCAATGGAGTCACTCCATGTCGTGAGAGCTGGAGATGCCTTGCCGCAACATGTGTATATACTTTCCATGCCTACATCTGACTCCAAAGCCTCACTTTCCCCCCAAGTCCAGAACCAGGCACCTTTACACCGGATGTTCGCCTTAACTCAAATTTGATTCGTGCCAAAGCTTGGCAGCTCGTCACCAAAGACGATCATGTGTGCTCCGTATGACTACCGACGCGGCCTGATTCTCAACAACACCGAACCAAACATTTGGCGATGTGTATGTTGTATCCTTCAGCCCCGGGCGACTCTAGGATCCATACTGACTCCATCTTGCTTCTAGTGCCAGTGCCTTAGCGGATGGTTTTCCGTCGCTCTCGATGAGACATGTCCACACTGCCACGCATACCGTTGTGCGAATTGCGCCTACGCCGTGAAAGGGTGATGGATTTGTAGTAAGGCTGCCATTGCCATTTTCTCCAACAAAGTGTACAGTTCTGGGTTCTGGTTATGAGGAATGACGAGGTCTAGAAGGCCTGATGACTGCGATGATGATAAGATACCCCCTCCCTCAAATGGTCTGGATTTCATGGGCTACTCCCTAAAAGGAGTTGTAAAACAATAGACAGGCACCACGGCACTATAGTGAAGATCAATAGACGCTCAACTTGACGTCGCTAGTCCAAACGTAGGATACGTTGTCGATAGAGCTGAAGTACCAAGAGCCGCCGAACAAGGAGATCTCTATGCCAGTCACTGATGACGGAAGTCAATCAAGCTCTTTTGAAGAGACAGTGCGGGCTAGGGAATAGAGCTCGGCCCGGCGGCCAAGCAGGGACAGCCAAGGCCGATGAGTCACCCCGAACCTTTACTTATCTCACTATGACTGCCTTTGCAATATCTCAACATGAGCCCCCCCCCTGCCCCTGGCACGATTGAACCTGTGGTGCGAGGCCCCCGTCTATTGCGTATGAGAGCCTTGCGCTTCGGTTCTTTGGCACCTCAAAAGGTCGTGACTGATCGTCTTTCTCAATGCTTGGATCGTTGACGCGGATATAAAACCTATCAACCCATCACACCTGCGCCCCTGTACGTTTTAGGACTGTGAGCATGCACTGCTCTCATTCGAGAAACAACGCCGGCTTCAAAAGCTGGGGGCTTCGAATGAGGTGATCCAAGGCTGCTACTGATGACATTGGGTTCCATAGACTGGCAAGAAAAACGTCAGACAGTTGACCGCTCGCCAAGTCATGGAGGCACAAACACTGATGAGACGGGCTCCTCGATTCCGCTCTTGCGACACTAATTCGGTAGCCATGACGTCGGAGATGGACAAATACTGGCTTCCGCTTTCAGCTGGTCAAGCTGGGTTTCCAGAAAGTCCCTTCAGCTGTATCTTCACGGTCGATGAAAGACGCCACGGATCTTGCTTGTGAAATCAAGCGAGCTTGTGAATGTTGGATTTTGCAGTTTCTCCGTGCTCCCTCGTCACAGTCATGTTGCGTCTGAGTTGCGCGATCTGCTCAGACGAGAGCCTACACTCGTTGGCGACGTACGCCTCGACAGAACCATACTTCTCACGTAGCATCTTGAGCGAAGCCAGCATACTCTCCGGTCTACATTGAGGCAAAGTTAACATCTGGGAAGTCAGCATCATCAGGAGTCCGATCACTTACTTTGAGCTGAGCATACGCAGCGCGCCAGCCGCGTTATCCTCCATGCCAGGCGCCTCCATCAATCTCGCCACGAATGTGTCCCGTAACGGTGCGAGCCCTTCCTCGGTAAGCGCATACTCACGAGCGATATCCTCGTCCTCGACGCCGCAGAGGGACAGCACAAGAGCGCACAAGACGCCAGTGCGGTCCTTGCCTGCGGTGCAATGAACCAGGCACGGTGAAGGAGATGGAGATGCGAGGTGAGCAAGAATCGGGGCGAATGCGGTGGTAGGTCCCGATTGCAGAATCGACGAGTAGGCGGCCACAAAGCCTAGGGTGGTGTCGACGGCTCCGTAGTGCTTGTAGCGGAGAGCGATCGCTTCGGGGGTGTAGTCCTCGGCCTTGAAAACGGGGACATGTTGGCGACGACAAGAGGTACTGCGTGCTGGAGAGGCTGCAGATCCTTGAACTGTGGCGTCAGCGTCGGTAGCACTGCCGTCGTGACGTGCGATTTCCACGTCGGACCGTAGGTCAAAGACTGCCGTGATGCCGAGGGCGAGGATGGCAGAGCTGGCGCCAACTCTCGGGGCGGCAGAGCGGTAGAGAATGCCTGATCGTGTGCATCTGGGTGCGGAGTGAGAGGCGTGGGAATCCGACAATGGGATGGCGATGCCCCCAACGTCGCGGATATTTGGTAAAACCAGGCGGTAAGGCTCCAGGTTCGAGACGACGACCATTGTTGGAGACTGACTTTCTTGTTTCCTCTGAAGACTGGAGCTAGCTGAGCAGCGTCTTGCAGTTTCTTTAGCTCTCCCCTGTTTCAATCCCCAAGAGCAATGAATCTTGATGTTGAGCAGAGAGTCGGTGTTGGAGTGCGGCTCTTTATGCGGTCTCGCCAGAGGTCGATTGGGCCGAGGCGCCACTGCCCAAGACCCAGAATTTTATGCCGAATCAACATAACCTATGACCGTGGAACTTGTGGATTCCCAGCCACGAGTAATTACAGTTCAGGTAGATCGAGCTTCGTAGACTGGTGACTCTATAGACTATAGGTATCATGCAGAGACAATTCACTTATGTGATGGTGGTAGCTTCCATTGCGCACATGTATCCAATTTCCCTTATTGATCGGAAAACATGTTTTGGCAACCTCATCAACCAATCTGTGCCTCGATAAAATTCTACAATGCTGACTCTGCCTGCATGGAAGTGTCGTGACTGCGGCCTAACCCGAGATGACAAGTGATCAGTGGTAACATTCGGCGTCCTGCCGGGTCCCCTAGAACCGCAGTACCATTTTGTACAGCCGCATTGCCATGATGCGAAAAGATAAAGTGATATACTATACAGTTGGCTGAAACTCATGGAACCGATGTGGGAATCTTGACCACTCCACGTTTTCGATCATCGAATGGCGCCCCGTACCTCCAGCCTGTCCCGATTCTCGACCGCCCGTCACGACCTACATCGTCGACGCTGATCTCTTTGAAGCGGAACTCATATCGGTCTGAGTGAACTCTCGTCGTCTTCTTCTCTTCCTTCAACTGCTCCCTGGCTATTCTTCGAGCAACGGCATCCTCCTCTTTTTGGGTAGCTTCTTTGAAATTGGCCAAACTCTCTTCTCTCTCATCGCCTTTGAGAATTCGCCGCTCCATTTCGATCAGCTGTGGCTGTGGTGACCTCGAGTCTGCGGACAACATGGTCTCGTGGAATGCCTTCGCGGCATCCTCTCGAGTGAACTGTCGCGACTCGGCAACGGGAACGAATAGTTGTTGCATCGTCAGCTTGTGAACGTGGATCTCGTTGACGGGTTCGTGTGGCTCGTGCTTTTCGCCTTCACGATATGATGTCTTAGGCAACATGCTCATGACGGCTTTGGCATAAGGTATGGCGAGTTTCTTGCCCTGCAAAGTGGTTAGAAGCTTGACAACAAGAAAAATGTGATCTTTGACACAATGAACAGGTGCGGCCTTCCGAGAGGATCAGAGTTCTTAAGTTTAACCATGGGATAATGTCTTCAAGACTAATCGAAATGTTTGAAAGGTTGTCTCATCATCTGGATGCAGAAGGTATCGGGGAAGAATCACAGGGTTCGTTGATATGGTACTCACGTCCTTGATCCATTGCTTCTCGACCTCTTTCAGTCTCACGACAGCTGCCACTCGTCTAACATCCACGCCCATCTCTGCCGATACCGCTTTGAGCGATTCGCCTCTCTGCGTAACCTTCTCCCAAATGAGTTCTCTTGTCTGCTCGTCCAAGACGGGCTGGCTTCGGAATAATGGATTTAAAGGGAAAGGCTGGTCTTGGAAGGGTCCCAGGTACCGCGGACCTCTGCCCCCTTCGGCAAGCTCTGAACCATCTCTAGACTTGAGCCATTGGTACATCTGCTGCCGAGCGCGACTCATCTTGTTGCAGCATGGCGTTGAGACGAAGGTCCGCGAGAAGCCAGGCGAGCATTTCGTCGCCTGGTAAGGGATCGACACTGCCTCTGCGGCCATCGACAATGAAGGTCCTCGTAATCGCGGCGCCATGATGACTGTAGTAATGTTCAACGCTATGCGTTTTGCGAAGGCAACATTACAGAGAAGATGTCGATTGATCAGGGAAATGGAACGTGGCGTAGGCTGCCTTGACAGTCTGGGAGTGGTGGGTTTTTTTCTGCTTAGATAGTCGGACCCCCTTTTTTTCCGCGATCCGCATCTAACTTGCTTGCACAGCGCATGGTTTCTCGCAGGCCAAGCCTGTCAGAACCTATTGCGTAAGGCATCGAGTGGCATCGCACCATCTAGTAGAACCCGAGAAGATCAGGCAGGAAGGCGCAGTCGTAAGTTTCATTCCAACTTGCAAGCTTTCGCATGTGTGCCGTGGTTAATTATGGTTCTTGAAACACCCGAAGGAATGCCACTTCACCGTTCGTCTCCTACAACTACTTGCGACATATAATACAGACGGTTCGACGTCACGTCGATGCCGTATGCCTTAGTCTTGCTATATACAATTTCTCGTGAGACTGACGGACCTCTTCATATCGTGATCGACCAACCTGATGGTAGCTGAACACCTCAACGACTCGTGACCATTTATCCGAAAGATGACCATGTGCAGCCACCGCAATCATTCCAAGTGCAGATATTGATGAGGAGCAAGAAATCCAAGATTCCATCTATAGAAGACCAGCGGACCAGGTTTCCTGATTGGAAATTCTGCATGGCACGGCGTCACGTTTCTGCGCATCGCTCGGGTTGAACTCAAGCTCCAGCGGTCAGGGAAAGCGATGAGCGATTCCTCTTGGACTTGATCTTAGACATTTGGGCCTTCTCGTTGGCTTTCATCTCTTCGGCATGCTGCGAGAAATCTTTCCATTTTCGCCAACCGTCAAAGTCAATGAGGGCTTGCATGCAACCCCATTCCATGACCTTTCGCTCCAACCACACAAAATTGACGGGCTTGATTTCCGTCAGTACAGTGGTTCGAGTGATTGTAATGTTGTCACCGGGATGGAAGAGCCTTGCATACCTTGGTCAAAAAGTCGTTGCAGCCCGCAGCTAGCGCTTCATGCCTGTCGCTCTGCAGAGAGCTCGCGGTCAAAGCGACTATGATGACGGGACTCTTAAACAAAGAGAGGTTTTGTAAACGGTCCTGCTCGCTCAACTCGTTCTCCTGGTCCTCACCGGGGCTGCCATCCGGTGACGACGAAAAGACGCCGATGCAATTCAATCTCTCCAACCTTCTTATCTCCCTGGTAGCATCGAGTCCATTCATCACAGGGAGCTGTATATCCATGAGTACAAGATGGAATCCACCACTCCTCCACTTCTGAACCGCTTCTTTACCATTGACTGCCGTTTGCCATCGGACTTTTAGTCGTTTCACGAAGGCCTCGAGCAGCTTCATGTTGATAGGATTGTCTTCCACTATGAGAACATTGATGGGTGGAACGGTGCCGTTAAGAACGCTGGTAGCGGGAGCTGATTGCGACTGCGGGAAGCCCGGAATCGATTTCATCTTCTTTGGTCGTGCGCTTGACGAGCGTGGCGAGGCAGATTGCGTGGGAGGAGTAGTGGCCCTAACCGCTGCCACAGGCTCGGGCCCCGGCGATTTGGGCATGGATGGCTTGACCGGCGCAAGACCTGGTAACTGATCCGAGGAGCTGGACTGAGTGCGCGAATGTGACTTTCGAGGATTGAAGCTTTGAGTCCCATGACTGTTTGAAGGAGCTGTTAGGCTCGGGGGATGCTTGGGTAGGATACTGGGCGATGTAGTGCGTGTTCGTGCCAGGTGCGGACGCTCAAAACGTTCTCTAAGCTGTCGCGACTTGGTGCCACCAGGTGAGGGTATCAAGGGTATTTGTCCGGTGCCAAGGACGGCGATCGAGTGCGGATGCGTGGCGCTGTTCTGACTCGGCATCACTGGGACTGATAGAGGTATATGAGGCGAAGGAATAGTAGACACAGGCGGGAAGTAGCCTTCGCCAGCTTCCGAGGGCCGACCGTCATCGCCAGCGTAATGGAGTGTACCTTGGGTATGAGCGAAATGCGGAGAAGGCCGCGGAGTGCGATTTGGTATGTCGATGAGAAGGGCTTCGTCGATGGTTTGGCCGGTGGGAAAGTAACCGTCGAGGATGTTGGCTATCACTTCTTCCGGACCCAGAGTTCGGTCCCTTTCCTTCTCACGGGAATGTACACGGATGACCAAGTCAGGAGAATCGAAAGTCCGGCCGAGCGAGTTGGCGTACTTGCGGATTATCATGTCGCGGACGTCATCGACAAGGTCGTCTTCGCGTATAGTGACCGTCGTGGGGGAGGCATGTGGTCGTTTGACCCAGATCTTGCGGGTGGCCATGGCCGTGCCGCGGACCGCTTCGAAGTCGGGAGGTGTGAGCACGCGTGGTTGTCGGCGAAGCAAGAAATCGTAGGCTGAGCTGGCACTCGGCGAGGCCCCAAGGTCTAACAAAGTGACTGTTGCTGGTGAAAAGAAAATATGAAGAAATGCTACTGAGGTCCAACTTTGCCGCGCCGTGTCAGGCGCAAGGTGAGCGGTGGGCGAAATCGGGCAGCTCGTGGGAAGAGGAGATACGGATCAACTGACGGCCTCTCTACCCATAGCGTAGCAGAAAAGAGCGTGTCGCGACTGTTGTGTCTTGAAATCTGTGCAATCGGCGGAGGACAGTGCGCACTCCTGGATTGGCATCTGCTGTTCAACCAGGGGGGTTCGCCAGACTGCTTCTTGGATAGCCTGTCACAACAAATGATCGAACCGACGAGCGAGGACGGCTGGGTTGGCGCAAAAACACTATCTGGGTAGCATCTCGGCGAAAACTGTTACTGCGGAGAAATCAGAAGACGCCACAGATAGTGATGTTGGTGGTCATATCAATAGTTGTTTAGGGATGCTGGGGGGATCGTGGATGTTGGCGTTGCTCATCATGACCTTGGAAACAGCCAGGGAACGTCTGCTAGTACAGGTGTACAGGTACAAATCAGTACTGCGAGGACTGCGTACCTTAGCAGTACCTAGTACGTACTGCTACCAATAGTAGCATGCATGTGCCCGTGCTTGTTGGCAATTTGGCGTTCAGGTCGCTGACCCGCTGAAAGTACGTACCTTTACCTAATACCACCCGTCAATTATCACCGTGCTCGTTGGAAAGTGTCACAGTGTATAAGGGGTTCTAGTGGTCCAGCATCCGTGGCGTGGCCACGCCCGCATTTTGCGTGACAGTTATGAGCCCGGGTGGTCTAGGCGAACCTAGACCAGTAACTTCCCGAAATTGCGCG
>JADHZA010000600.1:0-11036 GCA_018831705.1 Torrubiellomyces zombiae | reverse complement strand
TTCGCAACGCGCGGCACCCAACCTCACGCTGGACACTTCTACCCTCTTGCATTCAGCCATGATGCTCGAAATCTTCCTCGCCCAACAACGCGCCGTCTAAGATCCTGCCCAGATGAGTTCTGTCGATGCTTTGTCCATTCTGTCTGATGCTCGACAGGAACAATTTTAGAAATTTCACAGGGCTTTCCTTGAGACCTGACGTGTTCGCCGTTCGTCCGGCTTCGTTGGTTGGAAGTATGAAGCCATCTGGTCCCAGGGGAACGGAGTCCATGATAGACCAGGCCAGTCCGAGACTATTGCACAGGTCGATATACTGTTGGTAAGAAGACAAATATAGTTGGCCTGCAAACAAGTTCAATTGACTGATCGTCTCGGGCGGGAGAGTTCCACTTCGGCCCGCCGGGATGGTGTAGAGGCTCAGGTCATCCAGTGGCTGGTATCCCGAGTTCACTCTGGGCGCGTAGACATGCAGAGACACATGTTTCGACTTCTCTATAAACGGTAGCAGTACCTGAGCCTCAAATGGACTGATGATTAAGACAGACGGCCGGTTCCTCGGTTCAGGATCCTTGGCACCTCGGCTGATGAGAACCCATTGCACCGGGCGTTGAAACATGTCCAAGTTGCTCTGGTTTCCCATTGGAGCAACCACTGTTCTCGCAAAATCATGTGTCACATGGACATGGTGTTTGATTTGTCCAACATCGAAATGAGTCGCGGCAGAGGTGCCTTCCAGACTGTGAAAGGCAGGCATATAGCCGGGACTCTTGGGAACCAGGTGACCATATTGAACGAATTGACGAACATCGGCGTGAATCGAATGCTGTTGGGGATCCAGCTCACGCGGCAATTCTACCTGTCGCTCTTCTTCGGCTTCAGGGGAGAGTTCGCGCTCTTGTTCTTCGCATAAAGATGACCCAGCGCAGTTGGTCAAGCCGAATTCCTCGCAGCGTTTCTGAAAGGTCTTGCTCATTTCTGGTCCTGCCTCAGCTATCAACGCGGCAAGGTCTGCTCCAGCATCTCGAGGATGATATCGATCCTCTAAGCTTTGGGCTTCCTGTTCCAAGAAGCGTTTGGCCCATTCAGCAGTGTCGGAACCACTCCCTGAGCATCTTTCCTCCCATATAGCCTGCTGTTTGTAGAACCGAGATCCTTGGGAAATCCAGAGAGGCACCATTCGCCGAAGATCGATGAAGGTTTCCGTAATGGCCCAGCAAATCACGTCGGACACGTGGATCTGGCAAACGGGAGATTTCTCTTGTTGAGCCCGGACCTTTCGTTCTATCTCTTTGGGAATGCAGAAGACGATAGACTGTCCTTTGCCCAGCTTGCGCATCCTCATGCATGCTAGAACAATCGCGAGTCAGCGGACTATTCGTTATGGACATCTGTATCATGGAGTTCCACCTTACCTTGGACGAGCCTGTCTTTTGTCAAATTTGCACCCAACGTGACAGCAGCCTGATAATCCGTCGGAAGAGGCAAGTCGGTGCCTCGTGTGTGTGCTTCGTCCAGGAACACAAGACACTGATCAAGCTGTGTGGCGAATGCCGAGATATTGAGAGGTTCAACTTGGCCAGAGCGATCAAGGACAGACAGCTCGTCAAAATCGTTGAAGAATACGACCGCCTGAGTATCGGATACGTTCTGTTGGCGTTTGAGCCACGTCTTGGCAAAACTCAAGTTGTCAAGATCGGTGATCTGGGCTCCAACATCCAGGACGACGCGAGGTTGCGGTTGAAGTTGGCCTACCATGTCTAGTAATGAAACACTTTCCAGGGTGGCTTGCTTGGATTCTGTTGGCATCAAAACAACGCCGTTTTCTGGGCGCAACAAATTGTGTAGCACCAATGCGTTGGTATGAGCTTGCTCCGGCAGACTAAGCTGCTTGACCTTCAGCGGAAGAACATATCTTGAGTCGTTCGTCCCGCTGAAGCCAGTCGTCGGGTGTATCTTCGATCTTACGAGGTCCCAACCAGACGCAGTGAGCTTATGCGGAAACTCTTTCGCTTGTAAAGGGAAAACAATATTCGAAAGAAAATAGTCGATGAGGCCTTTCGAATATCGCAGGTGTGGAAAGATGTCGTTCTTACACTTGATGCGGTCACGCACATTGACTCCTGAGATCCTTTGATACACCTCAGGTAATGCAGGTGCAGTTTTCACCCAGAGCTGATACTCATGCTCTGGTCCATCTCGAGTAGATACTAAACCCATGGCCTCAAAGATTTGATCATCGCTAAGGCCTTCATAGTAGTAGTGAAGGCAGGTGAGCGTCAGCACCACATCTGGATGGCTGAACTCGGAGCGAGGCGAGGGATTGTCTTTTGCCCGAAAAGGAACTGCCAACCTACTCGGTGGTGTTCTTGTGGAATCGACGCCGTAGTCGACTCGCCATCGCTTTTGAGCGAGGGCAAAATGCAAGAGTTGGCCTGCGAATAGGCCTCGAAGAAGGTCTAGGTGGCCTTTTATTGCGTCATCCCAAAATGGGCTTTCCTTCACGGCTTGAATCTCATTCGGCAACAGTTCCCATTTTGTGATGTAGCGCAAAACCGAACTCCTTGTGGCATGAGGCTGCCTGGAGATTGGGAATCCCATGATTCCCCGGTCACAAACTCGTTCGGCAACCTGTCCAAAGATTGCTGCTTCCGCTTCTGCTGATAGGATCCGAAGCTTGGGAAACCTCCCAATATGCCGAGAATCGATGTCCAACGACTCGAAGAACTTTTCACTATTCTCTACGCATACGTTTGCAACAAGGTCTAGGATCTCTTGTATAACAGTCCATCGATCGGGGGAGTGATCAACGGGCTGTTGCAAACCCATGGTGTACGTCAGCTCGAACTTGACGCTAAAGTTTTCGTCACTCTCGTCAACAATATCTCGTGAGGCCGTCTGGAAGTCGTGGTTCGCATCCAGCATGTCACTTTCTGATGAATTGCTATTGGTTTGAAGTTCCAAGCCCATCAATTGGAATGACAAAAGATGTTCCGGTTGGAGCATCATGACTCCTCCCTCTGATTTACATCGTAGGAGCAGCTCTTTGATGGCCTTCAAGCGAGAAACTGTCATCTTGATGTCTCTTGAGAACGGCATCTGGTAGACAGGTCGGTTCAGCCATCCTCCCAGCTTCGAAACCAGCATCTGGTTCATTTGCTTTGCCTGAGGCTTAGCAACAATGACTCGTACGAGCTTTGAGCCATTGCTCAGCGCAGCAGCGACGATGGGTACAATGACTGACGATTTGCCTTCACCCATGTTTAGCTGCATGACCGAGTTCTGCCCGTTCGGAGGTTCGATCATCGTCTGAGCAATCTGTTGCTGTACATTTCGAATCGTGAGGCCGCTTTCACACTCGAGCAACAACCAGTCTGGGAAATCATGAGGATTCCAGGCTTCATGACCGTGGTTCTCAAGCTCACGCAACAAATCAACCTTGTTGTCATTGTTATGAGCTCTCATGAGACGCTGAGCTCTTTGAAATGAAACGAGAGCCACCCCATACTCAACCACGGCAGTCCTCCAGGCGGCATTCAGATGAGGCCATCTCGAGCCACTGAGTTGCTGCAGGAAAACTCGAGGGCACACTTGAGGTATACATCCAGCATCATCCACTATCACAAGCATAGCTCTTCTGTTGTCCAGCGGCATGTCGTCAATATTCGAAAAAGAAGTTGCATTAGCCAACGCCTTGTAAGTGCTCGAGATGTGCTCGTGGCACGCTTCGAAGTACTCTTGCAGAACTATCTTTCGCAGTGTCGAGTTTTTCTCCTCAAGCTTCAGCGAGCTTCGGTTTTCGAGATGCTCAAGGCTTTCCCGCAAATTTTTCAAGTATTCGTGCTCGTAATCAAGCTTCGCTCGTCTGCTCAGCGAATTGATCGTGGGAGTAAGCGTAGGTCCTTCATCTGCAACAATCAATGCTTCTTTCGCGATTTGGTCTACATGAAGACTTGATGACGACGTGGGAATGTTGGGATTCGAAAAGGAAAAGAGGTCGTCAATCGACACAAACGAGGAGGCGCGCGATGTTGGTGCCAAGTCTTCATATATCAGGCACGGAGCAGGCTGTAGATGGGGCGGAACCACCTTCAGGAGAAGAACTTGGTCTGTAATCGTCTTCAAGTATTTGAGAAACTGTAAATTGTCGTGCCAGATCTTCCAAATTGGCTTTAGTTTCTCCATGGCATCTTGAACGTCGATATACGCCGCACATTGAAGATCACGAGGTGCCGTTGGCTGAGGACAGGGCCATTGGGTTCTGAGTTCACTCAGAAAGCAGTCTACCGCCGCGGATCGATTGTGACGATGTTCTCGATTCTTCCGCTCCCAAAGGGACATTCCGTCTTCGCCGTAAGTTGCCTTCAGCTTGAATTCGCGACACTGATACATTTCCTTGGCGCAGCTTTCGACGAATTTTTCAAGCTGATTGTTTTGGATTACATGTCCCTCACCCAACTGATAACTGTCATTGCTGGGTAACGGGCAATCCGCAACCGAGTCCTTCATCGAGAGTGCCAGCACTGCTTGAACGGCCTCGTGGTCTTTCGGGGCCGCATATGAGACTGTTACCAGCCACATAGCCAGCTCATACTGATTGATCCAAGACTGTTGAGACTGAAAAGCGTAGTGCAACTCGCACCAGTATGTGGCAAGAATGGAGTCGTCGTTATCGAACCAGCTTGAATCGTAAACCATGGAGCGTTTGTCGGGGTACTGTTTTACAGCCGAGGTTGCTTCTTGCAAAGTCATCAGTTTGTAAAACCGAGAATGCAAGTCTTCCATATTTGTTTGAAGCAATGGATCTTGACGACGGTTCACACGATGGGCAATTTCGCTTGCAAAGATCGCCTCCTTGGATTGGGGAGGTTTGTCTCGGGAGCAGTAATGGATATCTCGAACAAGTCTCGTATGCTCCCCGTCGGGTTTCGGCATGTGTAGATGCGAAGTTCTGGTGATTTCTCTCGCAACCAGTAAGTCATTAGCATGTGCTGGAAGCTCAAGTCCGCTTCCCTCCGCATTGTGAAGAAAAGCGAGCTTGCTGGCCCTTGCGATGATTGTCGAGACGGTTGTATAGAACCGACTGTCCTGGGTGAGAAAACTTAACTCAGAAGACCAACTGATAAACTGCATGGCATTTATATAGTGAGGATAAAAAGCGCGCTCTGGGGCCAAGCTTGCAATATTCCTCAGCCGCGTTAAAGCATCCGTGTCGAGAAGGCCGAAGGATTTCATAGACGCAGACTCCAAGATGGCTAAAGCTTCCTCGGTTCCGCTTCTACTGAGCAAAGGATCAGGCCGGCAATACGACGTGAGAGAATGGATCTGAGCCAGGAGTAACTTGCTGCGCAAGGTGCTGTTGTCAATCAAACGGCCAAGTTTGCTGTCCACGCTGTACTTCTGAACACGCTTGCTGCTTCCAGGAGCCATGCTGACACTGACATGCTCTCCATCGCGACCGAATTCCATAGTGCCGTCAGGTATAAGAAGGAAGCGGTTGGCCGTATCGGAGATGTCGTCAAGCACCAATTTGCTTCGAAATCCTATCATGGTGCGAATACACTGGTTTTGATCAATTTTCATATTTCGATACTGCCGTGACATGACAGCAGATTCACCTTCCTTCAAGGTGAACTCGAGAAGTAGTCGCGGAACTGACATTCTCAAAATCTTTTGACCAGGATCAAATATCATGTTCAAGTGAAGGATATCGTCAAGTGGAGCAAGAATGCCTCCCAATCTGATAGCTGCAGTGCTCCCGGGGCCCAAGAGAATCTTGTTATTTCCCTGAGTGAGCGTCCATCTCGAATTCTCAGGTCTCAGAGTCCATTCAGACGAGCTTGGATGCCAGAAGTTGCTGATCGGGCGAAACTTGACCAAATCATCATCGGGAGAGTACCAATGAACGTATTCATTGACAAATGTGTGGGGCAGAATAGACTTGAAAACGCCACGAGGAACTAAATGCAACGACGCCCCGTGCATCACAAGATGTACGAAGAGATCGTTTGATGCGCTTGACATTCCAAAGTGCACGGCGTGGCCGTTCATAGATTCTATGCTGCAGAAGCTCATCCCCGGCTTAGAGCTGGGCCTCACATCCAGAATAGTGTTGCCAAAAAGACGCTGATAGTCAGGATGCTTCTGGTAGGATGATGGTAGGCGAGAGACAGGGAGACCGTTGACCAGTAGCTCCCCTGTAATTAGATTCAAGTGTACATTCATTCCATCAGAAGTTGTAGCAATCCACTCATCTGCTGAGGGGACAACCTTCCATGGAGAGTCCGAAGAGAATCCAGGCCAGCAAGCTTTGGCTGCCGAATCGAAGCACGTACTATTCAGCTGAGACTTGGACGACAATATTGATCGAGCACGGAACAAAGTTGATTCCCACCTGTCGTACAGGATATTGTCAATGCCACGAGCAATCTGGCCTGTCGGGTTGATGTTGTTTCGGATATGCAAAGAAGCTTCTACTAAAAGACACGATTGCGTGGGGTCCGAGAGAACTTGCTCCAAGAATCGAGTATCAATACTGAAGCTGTCGGCGCAAATGAGGCATATCCTGAGGAAATTGGTCACGAAATCCATTCTCTGATTGGGCTCTGTGATTTCCTGGATACGGCCTCTCAAAGTTCCCATCCACTGGTATGAAACGAGACGAGACCTCTTCAAGATTTCAATGTAAGGACCTTCCAATTCTTGGCACACCATGGACAAGATACGAGTTGCCAAGAGAGTGAAAGACCATAGAGCAACATGTGACTCCCAATTCTCTTCGACTCGAGTGATGCAGTCCTGTAGCTGTTGCAAAACTTGACGACCAAATTCCATATCGAGCAGACGGCAGTGTGCAGATCTTTCAACCTTTCCAGAATCGTTTGGGCCGGCCTGCTGGCTGATTTGAAGCAGGAAAAGGGACACTTCAGGTTTGTTGAAATCCATCGTCGGCATGGCTAGCTGCGTCAAGATATTCAGCCATTGGATGCGATAACCATAGACAAGAAACCCCATCGCCTTGTACTCCGTCAAGGACATGCTGCGAGGACACTGGAACTGACCAGCTATTACCCAGTTCGGGATCTTTCCAGAAGGATCAACATGGTTGTGACCGAGAAATTCCTCCATATCTCGCCGGGACTCAGGCAGGCCGAACGTGCAAGATCTAGAAATCTTCTCAGAAGCAGAGAACTCAGGCAAGAAGCCCCGTTGACTATCGTCAAAATACTCAAACCGAAGACCATTGTTCACGCAAACGTCGGATCTCGCACATGAGCCAACATGTTTCCGGTCGCGATGGGTAACAACTTGAGGCTTGGCTTCGGACAACAAAAAAACGCGACCTCGGTATTCAGGATTGAAAAAGCTCTGAAGGCCTGAGTAGCCATGCAAGGGATAAGTGTCTGTACCGACCTGGGCGAAATGAGGCGCCTCACTTTGGAGCACGTCATCGATGAGATACAGTGTCGCATCTCTCCAAACGCCGATGACTTCAGGGAGGGCCAATTCGAAAACAGTTGCTTGCACTTCGCGGGAATTGATCGGCAACGGCCACTCGTGGACCTCGATCTTAAGAGCCTGTGCTTGTTTCAGCAGGGAGCAGCGATGGCACGAGTTGCTGTGCTCTGGAATTGGCATCGGCAAATTCTTGTAGTGAACGAGCATTTTCTCACATGAGAGCCTCTGGTATTGTTGCATCAAGTCATCATGTTGTGCTTTCAAATTTCCAAACTCGCGTAATTTGTCTTCTCTGTCCTTTTTAGCTTGTGTCTCAATTCGATGTCGAAGTTCCTGGAGCTCCAGGGATCCTTGAAAGAACCGAACGGGCAAAGACTTTGCTGGACCGTATGAGCGAAATACAGATGGATTTCCAAGACGTTTGGCGTATGTGTTCCGCTCATTGACGTAACATTCGGCTCGATGAAGTCTGTTCATGTCTTGGCGAGACTTGATGAGCAGTGCTTGGAAGACCTGTATTGGAATCTCCGTTTCGTAATCCTTCAGGAGGGACATTGAGTGATTTGCTGTTTTATCCAGAGCTATCCAGACCTCAAGAACAACGAGTAGCATCCTTGAAAAGGTTTCTGGGTTGTTTTCATACAGCTTGGAGGCAAACGAATAATATGATTTGAGCAGGTAGAAGAGCTTGAGACAATTCGAGGAATCCTTTTGCTCCTTCTCCAGCCATGAATCTAAGTAAGTGGCAACCCAGTATTCAAATGAAGCGAGTTGCGTCGTTGTGTGGTCTGACTGGTATATCAAGGACGGAAGAGTAGCGCCGGGGTGAAGCTTCAAAGCTGAAACTGGGCGGAAATCCTTTCCTTTTATCGTCTGACCCATTTGCTTCAGAGATTGCACGAATTCATCAAGCTTTGGGATGGAAATTTGACAGCCGTCTGCAAATTTGAGGCTGGGCAGGTTATCCAAATCCAGTGGTCGCTGCTGATCTCTCTGGATATTCTCCCATCTCTTGTCAATGAGACGTGATCCACCCTTGACTGAATCGTGAACATGCTGAAGCCATTGTCCTCCAATAGGATCTTTGATCTTGAGTAGTCGCTTCGAGATTTTCGCCGACATTGTGTGAATGACATCGCTGGACTTTTTGCGTATCGTTGCATACTTGACCACACGAGCGAGGAGAAAAAGCATGAATGTTTTGAAAAGGTTCATGTCGCCGTTAAGAGCACGCTTCATAGTGAGTTGTAAAGAGACACGGATAAGAAGCCAAAGCGGGGATCGTTTCCAAGGGATTTCACTGTTCATCCACATGACCTCCTCTCGAGTATTTTTGGAGATTGTCTGGCTGACTAGACAAGGCTCTCCCACACCTCGAAGGAAGCTGTACAGGAGTTCAGTGACAATGATGGGGCTCGTTGAATCTCTTTTTTCAACATGACTTTGCTTAGCCTTGACAGCCTTTGCTTGAGCGATTGAAACCTCTTGACAGCACATTGTTGCCAAGGTCTTGCCGAAGACCGATAGGAAAGTTTCTTGTGTTACTGTCTTGGTCGGCACGCTGATGGCGAGGCCGGGAAATTGGCGAACCAAGCGACCAGTGTCTCTGTATATCGCTTCATTCGAAGGAGAGAGCTCAAACATCTCAAACAAAATATCTGTTGACGATCCGGGTGACTGTCTAATGAGAATTCCCGCATTCTGTGCCGCGACATGAATCGGTGCTACGGTGTCTATGCAGAAACAGTGCATGGTGAGCGGAGCCAAGTGCAGGGCTGTCACAACCTTTTACTCACCCTTGTTAACCACATCTTCCACAGCAGCGATTAACCTAGACTCGTGAAGGTGGCCTGAAGATATTTTCGTCGCCTGAAGATTCTTCATCATGGCGATGGACGCCTGCACGGCGGCATGATGCTTCGAGTCAACGACGGCGAGAAAGTGTTGCAATGTTTCAAGGACAAGCTCCATGAGTCTCTCTTCGTTATCGGAAGAGGAATCACTTTCGCCAGGGAGCTTTGGAGGCAGAAAAAGATGGTGGAACAAATAGTCCAGGGTGCTTGCATTCGGCAAGCCGCCGAGCTCGGAGCTCATCTTGACGATGAGATTGGGGTTGTATCGGGATTGAGAAAGCTGAGAGCTCTGATGCAACTTGGCAGAAAAACGAACACAGAATTTGAAGATTCTAAGAGGGAACAAGACAAAAAGAGTGAAGGCGAAGACGCGTCAGATATGCAAACGGAGGCTCAGGAGGAAAACGACATGAGCTCAGGCAATGAATGCTTGCGCAACGAGTCACATACGAAACTGGACTCTTAACTTGAAACAGAATAGACGAGAAGTGCAAACAAGTGAAAATTTTCAGGTTGGCAAAGCGCGATTTGAACAGCTGATCATGCCATCTACCAGCTGTCAGAAGCTGCCGGGCCGTCGGCCGGCCCCAAGTTTGTTTGCCTCGACGAGAAGCTGCATGTTTCATCGCCTGTTCTGTGAGTGCTGGAAGTAAACAGTCCCCGGAGCTGAAGACGTTCATGAATGTCTCGCAGTATTGAAGTTTCTATGTCATCGATGTCTCATTCAGCATCTGTCTAGAAGCCATTGTGATTCATTACCCAGTCCACATACATGAACATTAACAGCTTCATTCATCTATCGATAGCACTTGACCTTCATTAGAAACAGCATTACGCATGTCGATGCTTCGTCTGTCTTCCCGGCGACCGAACCCTGACGGGATGAGCCTCCGTGTTGAACACAAACGAATTCGCCCCGTTCGCCTGCACCTGGACGGGTGATTCCTCGGCGAAGATGAGATAGGAATACTTGAGCATTTCCGCGAGCCAGAAACTCTGCTGAAAGTTGTCAAAGCCGCCTCCATCGGCTTTCGTGACATCCCAGATACCCGAGAAACCGCTCCCGGTGCGACACACTTTGGCCACGTGCTGGAACGCGTTCCACGCCATGTCCTGATACTTCTGGTCTCCGGTCACGCGGTAGCTGTAATACAGACTCTCCATCGTTTCCGGTCGCAGAATGTACTGTGGCGAGTTGGCCCAGAAGCCGGCCTTGTTGTAAAAGTCGGCCTGGGAGGCGGGCGGTTGTGAGTTATCGGTAATCCACTGGAAGCCTTCTGGGCCGATACCGCTGGCGGTTTGCGCGTAGGTCAGGTAGTACGATTGGGAGATGTTGAGGCCGAAGCTGATGTACTTTGGCTGCTGGAGGAGGATGCCGCCCAGGATGAAGTTGCCGCCTGCAAAGCTGGCCACTGCGATGTCATGTTTGTTAGTTTCGTCTGAGTGATACACGGAGGGAGAGAAACGAACAGTGTGACGAGGACGGGTAGATTGTCTTCCCACTATAGCCGGCAAGAAAGGTCAAGTCTGACCGCGTGCTCGGGTGCGACGCGAGATGCGCCATGGTAGAGTCCGCAGCAAGCACCCATCGATCCTTGTACGAACCGAACTGCACAGGGTCGTACAAGTACATCTTGATGAGGTATTCGTAGAAACTGTCCGAGCCGCCTCCCCATCCTCCGCTGGCATCCAGGAATTTCCCGTCTGAGATGGAGAGGCTGTAGCCAA
>JADHZA010000599.1:0-11076 GCA_018831705.1 Torrubiellomyces zombiae | reverse complement strand
CGCTTAGAAATTAGTGATTTATTTGACCTTTATTGTTAAGGATTACAGTACAAAATAGGTGGTGAGCCTTAACAGGCGGGGTGGGCCACTCGAGGGGGTGGGCCACTCGGGGGGGGTCCTACTTACAGGTTGGACAAGAACAGATGCATGCATAAGAGACGTGTATTACTCCGTATGAAAGACGCACATATGAGAGGATCCACCCCTTGGTATCGCCCCAGCCAATTACGTCACGTATACACGGGCCACAAGCACTCATCCATGCATACAACTGTCACCCGGTCTCCTTCGTATTGATACCTACCTATGGTGAGAACAAAGGCTTATTCAAAAGACAGAGATCATGTTCATGTGTATCTACCTTGGCTAAGTCTTGTACATTCAGGCGATCTGGCTCTTTAGGTGGCGGTCCCCCGCCACCTAGGGCTTTCCTGCGCACACGGGTGCTATGTATTCATCACTCATGTTAATATTGTTACCTCGACAGATATCAACATCGCTACAGCCTACTGCTATCGGAACTTACCTATTATCTATATGAGATAGGGGCTATGCTCATCACAGCCTGGCATGGACAAGCTTCCTCAGGAAGTCCTCGATAGGATCGCCTCTTATTTACCCGATAAAATGGAGACATTCGTTCATGAGTGGATTACCTTGAGGAAACCGGACCCTGAATTTCGGCCGACTCTGGCGCCTTACGCCTCTCTCTCGCTCAGATGGCAGGCCGCAATCGAGAGGCGAGTCTTTGCCAAGATCAAGTTGAGTAGCAGCGAGTCGGAGCTGGCTCAGGCAGCCGCCATTTTGACGCCCAGGCGACGTTCTCTTTTACGCCATCTGGAGTACTCGATCGAGCTGCCCACATACGGGTGGGCGGCATTTTCGCGCTTCGAGCGGCCAGCAGACCAGGAGTTAAACGGCAAGGCGGCCGATGAGGCCATGCTTCGTCTTTTCAATTTGCTTCAGTCATGGGACAAGGACGGACTGAGCCCAAATCGTCGCTTGACAATCGGTGACGTCTATTCGCCAACCGATAACAGAGACCGGAGCGACCTGGAAGGGGACCTTGGCCCTTCGCGCTACAATCGCTCTTGTGTCAGGCTCAGCACAAATCAGCTGCCCCCGGTTCAGTGTGTGTCGAGCCTCGAGTTCAACACTATGAATAAGCCTAGGAAGATGGCGATGCGAACATGGCTCCCTCTCGTGCTTAGTATTCCCTCATTGGAGCGCATCCACATCGAACTAAATGATCAGGAAGAGAAATATCCCGGGCTAAGGAGGGACGAGCGACACAGCCTCGCCGAAGCCCTTCGCCAAGCTGGATTTCTTGCCAACTCAGGCATCGATTCGGCTGTTATCTTGTTGGATCCCTATACGCCACGTTACGGGTTTGAAGCTCTCCCGAACCTCATCCACCCTCTATCGTACGATCCTGTCAGTGTCGGCCTCCGCATGTTGTCCCACAACCTGGTGTCACTTGTCATCTCCAACAGCGCCTTGGACCCCTCGCTCTTCTGGCCCAGCCCGGACGAGCCCGATGATACTGCCAAGTTGCCGGAAAGCCCATGGCCTCGCCTGCGACATTTCGAGGTCCATCTGGACCTCTGTGCGCCGTCGGGCGCATGGTACATGGTGCCCGAGCCTGAGGAGGACTTCGGCTTCGGCTTCGGCTACGAAAGGCCATCACACGACCCTACACGCCGAGACAACTACCCGCCGTCTCTATCTAGCGACCCTGACGCAGCCGATGTTTATGTTGAGGACACGAGCGTAGAAGATTTTGTCGTTGATCTGACCGATCGTCGTCCACGTAACATCCCCAACGACAAGACGGTGGAGCCGCTGCTCGAGTCATGGGCCAGGGCTCTCCTACACATGCCGGACTTGCGCGAGGCATCGCTCGCCTTTCGTATTGGCAGAAAAAACGATGAAAACGAGCATTGCAAGGAGGACTGGTGCATTACGTACCAGGCTCCTCTCGCAAAGGACTCTCGTTGGTCATCACAGCTTTCGCAGCAAGAAATGCGGAGTCGACGCCTCATCTTTTCCTGCATGCGCGAATGGCGGCCGCATCCAGAGACTATGGCTATGCTACGCAGGGTCGGTGAGGACCAGCACTCTGGAGCGCACATGGTGGAGCTATCAGTAAACTCGCAGGATGACCCTCTGAGGCGGGAATGACGAACCGGTCCCAGACTGATACACCCAAGAGATGGTGAAGAGGTGTGTAGCAGTCTGCATTGACGATGCGACAAACATGAGTGAACCGACTCCCTTCTCCGCACGACAAGATCCACATGTGTAGACACCAATGGGTTCTACGCTTGTGCAAAACAAAGCCAGTGGAAAGAGGGTTGCAGCTGGGCACCGCTTCCGTAGACTTGTTTGGGCATCAATGCTCTTTAAATGCCTCAGATCACCAGACACTGTTGAAATATCAATACTCGTTTCTTACCAGAAGCTGTCTTTACGTGGAACTTCAACTGCTCTGCAAATTGTAGTAGTGCTACGTAACTCACAACGCTGCCGTCGCTCATCACCGTCATGAAGTCAAATCCTCCACGAGCATTCCCATCGGTATCCCGATACAATTTTGACCGCCCATAATATCACATACAAGACCGTTACAATCGCCGTCAAACTTTACAAACCATGGCACAGTAATAGACAAAAAACAGCCTCGTCATCGTTTCCTTCTTAACGCTCCGCCTCAATCACGATAGCCAGCTCGCCGTCCCACAGCGGGAGCCATAGGGTTCAAATCAGCGTTACCCAGCGGCTGCCTCCTCGGTATACGGTCCCGGCCCGCATTCGCATACGGATCAGCAGCCTCGCCTCGTCGCGTGTTATACACGCGATGCTGCTCCCCGCCAGCCGGCCACTGGGGGGACTCACGCGCAGCCTGTGGACGTCTGTGCCCGTAGTTCATGGCATCCCTATCATGTCGACGGTTCTGCGCCAGCCCTTCCTCTATCGAAGCCAGTCTTTCTCGATGGATCTTCTGGCACGCTTCGTGGGACGACACGAGCCTGCTGATGGGTTCCTGAACTCTGCACTCGTGGCTGCAGTTCGAGCCGAGCGAGGATGCCTGCGTGGTCTGCGTGTTGGCCTCGCTGACCGTCGAGTTGCATGAGTCTTCGGATTCGAGAGAGCGGCGAGGACTCTGCGCTGAGCCGGTGATGTGCACGGTGACGCCCTTCCGACCGCGTGGGTTGATCTCGATCCTGGGCACTGAGTTTCTGGCTACTGGTGTCTTCTCGTACACGCTTTCAGCTGGGGGGTAGCCTGGCTGTCTGTGTTGCGGCGTCTGATGTGCCGGCTGCGCTGGGGGCTCTGGATGCCAGTTCTGCATAGGGGGTTGTTCAAACGGTGCGTCCATCTCTTGGGCGGGAGGGAAGCCTGCATGTTGCGGTGCCTCGGGTGGCATTATTGGAGCGTGCATTTGGTGTTGTTGCGGTGCTACTGCTGGACGAACAGGGAGTTGTTGGTGGTGGAAGGGGGGTATTGGAGGTGTTGGTGGTGGTTCTTGATGGTGGTGATAAGCCGGGGCTTGGAACGGTGTCTGCGGCGGTTCAGAACACGGCTCTGGAGAATATGGCCCTGGTAGGTACGACGAGACGGGAGAGAGCGGATCCGGAGGCCCAAGCAGCTTCGGCGAGTGCTGCGGTAGCGACGCAGGGAAGTGAGCGCCGCGTCCGGCCTGACGATCTCGAAGCATTTGAACCGCATCCTCGCCCTTTCTTGGCTCTCTCTTGAAATACGCCATGAGACTGACGCGTTCCAGCTCGCTCCTATGGCTCCGTGGACAAGCTCTGTACCTCCTTCCTTTCTCAGGCTTATGGTAATGGCGAGACTGGGGCGAGGAGCAATCGATCTCGACCATTTCCGACTCAATCTGCGCCAGGACATGGTGATAGCGAGGATCGGCATCACGCTCGTCCAGTTTCACCTGAGCGTCTTTGAGCTGATCGCGGACGGCATCGGAGAGACGCTCCTTTGCGTCGACCTTTCGCGGCTTCTTGCTGAGCTCTCGTACTTTGCGAGCAGCCTCTTCCTGCGAGATGTTGTCCATCTCCTTCCAGCGGGTGCGTTCCCAGGTCGCGGGACGAGCTCTGCCTTTGTCGTCGGCGTCGTGGAACGGCTTCTTGCGCATGTGGATGACGACGTGGGTGGATAGTTGGCGACGGGCGTCGGCTTCGATGGCGTCCCTTTCGCGCTTGTCGTTGACCATTCGCAAGGGCGCTCTGTGTCGTGTGTGTGGCTGCGCATGAGTGTCGAAGTAGGGATTTGGGCTCTCGAACCCTCCGTCTGTGAATGCCACGGGATGGTGACCCTGTCGCACTGGGGATGCCATTTTGCGCAGTGGATGGATGGGTGGTGTTGAAGATGGCCTTCAGCTACAGGGGACAGTCTCGTGAACTAGTATGCTCCGGACTGGTCTGCTGCCGCCGAATGAGGATTGATATAAGAAGACTTGGATGCTGAATGTCTTTGGACATTGGACCCAGCCTTGGATCCAGCGCTTTTTGTGTCAAAGCAGTCTTCTTTACTTGTCGTATACTTTGACTGACTGAAGGACAGATGAGTTCAAGAAGATGGTCAAGGCCAAGGTCCACTCGATTCATAAAGGAAGAAGCACCAAGGCAAAGATAATGTTTCTTCATGAGAGGGTAAAGGAAAAACAAAAGGGCAGCAGAGCCAGAGGGACGCCAGTCATTATAAAGAAGATCGGGCGACCTCTGTGACGCTGCACGTGGAAAACCATCGACTACAGGTAACTACTTACTTTACCAAACGGCCCCCACGGCATAGCGCAAAGGGCACAAGGAGAAATTGGGCGCAGGACAACCTTTCAAAAAAGTGAGGCAACGACGAACAGGTGCATTTCGCTCTGGGGGAGGGTGGCCATGACGACGAATTTCGACACTTTGCTCTCAGCTCCATTGCGCCACACCAACCTTGCTTGGCATCACGTTGGAAGCTGCGAATCATCCCCAATGACAAGGCAGAGCGGGAAGCAACGCTCCAGCCAAGGGGATTCAGGCAAACTCCGGGGAAAAGGGCCCTGCTGATTCGAACAGGACTCGAATCCAGCGGGGGATGTTGCACGACATCCAGCGGGACGGGCGTTAAGCTCCCTTGGTGCTGTTGCACAGGCCCCGTTGCCTTCGTGGAATATCTCCGAGGGACAGGAGAAAAAAAGAAAGCAGCTCAGGCCGAGGGTGCACGCTTGTCTGCGCAGGGTCGTGCAACACATCGCATCGACACGGACACTTCTTTCCCACGCAAGGCTTCAATCGCGTGTGAGTGACCACGGCTCCCTGAATGGTACATGGTCAATGGGAAAGGCGGCCGCTTTTTGGGCCTCGCCATCAGAAATAAGCGTTGCCTCGTGCCCGCTTTCATGCAGCCAGCCACCTTGAGAAGAGAAGAGGGGAGTGAGGCATCCCGGTTTGGAGAATGGGCATGGATGGGGACTGGATGCAAAACGAAAGGGTTGTTGCTTGCTTGGCCTGGGCGTTGCATCTGCAGTCTCTTCGCCTCATCCGCTAGGCCTACGCGAAGGAGGGAAGGGAAGGGAAGGGGGGAGACGGCACAGATGGCTAATCTGGGCTATGCGATAGGGGAACCACGGATTTGAGGTATGGACAAGTATGTGTGTGTGTGTGTGTGTAGGATGATAAGCTGGTGTGAAGAAGTTGGCTGCCGCGCCGTGCCGCGCCGACGTGGAGCCATCGTTAGCGGCCATTGATTGCCTTTTTCAACCCGCGCCATGCGCCTCGTCAGCCTCACGGTACGTCGGAAGCATCTGCTGCTCTAGCGCTCGAGGGACGTGGTCGAGATGGCCTTCTTTGGAAGACGATGCTCTCGTCTCGACTGATTGATAGATGATATGATTCAATCCTATTCTAGCTTGGTTTCACTAGCAGGGTGCCTGCATCGTGTCAAGTATGTCATTCACGGGCCATGGCCTTTGCTTGTTCCAGCGATGGGGAATGTCCTCTGGGGGGGAAATGTATCCGTCTTGTGATACGAGAAGACCAGACTACATAGTAAGAACTCCCATAGCTTGACTGCCAAAGACGAGAGAGAAAGAAACCGTGAAATCGAGGGGGGCGATGACGTCCCATCCCATAGAGCACACTGGCACGTCAGACCGAGGCGTCACTCTACATACATACATATACAAAAAGGCAACAAGACGCCTTTTTGAATAAATGTCTCAGTCTTCGGCAACCTTGATCAGGCTTTCCGGCGAGGCCTCACGAGTTCGCCTCGTCTCTCCCTCTCACTCTCTGCATTGTCTCATGCGCCCAACGTGACTCGACGCATGCCCATCTGTCCTGATTGCGTTGTCACCATCGACGAGAAGGACGCTGACCACGATATGCAAAATGTAGTCAAGAGGCCATGAGACCGGCGAAACGGGTGGCGTCGTCCTACGTAAGGTACATATTATACCTACAACACAGTAGCGTGACGAAACAAGCGGTCTTTCTCAGCCTATCTGGCGAGGGGAAACGACAGGGGAAAATGGTTGGATGGACGGGGGCAACCCGCACAATGCCATGATGGAAGCTGTTCTGGACCCCATCCTCGGCGGACCATGATCTGATCTGGGCAGAGGTGAGTCGCGGCTAAGCTCACTTCGCGTCACTCAACGCACGTTGGCGACTGCTATCATGAGACGAATGAGGCTGTCCAACTCACTGCCTTGAGTTTTCCCGGGTGAGGCTGCATAAAAGATTCCAGTCGATATGCACAAGTGGGGTACAGAAACGAAGCTGACGGAGGGAATCGATTCTGCAACCATAATTTGTCCGTGGACCGGACCAAGAGGCTGAGGCTCTTCCGGATGCTCTGGTCCCATCTGTGCTTGAACAGCTTCCGTCGCCCTTCTGGAGCCCACATCCCGTTACAATGGCGAGCATCGGCCTGTCTGATGGCTTGAACAACGATTGTCTCACAGGATACAGCTCATCCGTCCCTATCGCGCGTAGTGTGGTGTCACCGTGCAATGGTGCCCAACGCGCCTTTCATTGCTGTTCATCTCATCCCAATGTCACAATGCCATCGCTGCTGTGCGACAACGGCATTTTCTTCTCATCCTGCTCAGTTCAGTTCGCCTGACCACGTACACGTACGGATCATCTCAGAAACAGCCTTGGCCGAGGAGGTGAGATGGTCGCTACAAGGCGCATTCCATTGACCTTGCCAGCCTGGCTAAGACAAAGGTTGCGTGTCGTCAGCACCAACATGAGGCTGGTCCTTGGCCTTGTCCAATCGAGTAGACACCTCTCGCCGCCGAGACGCACTCTTGCGCCTCGCTGTCCTCCTTTGTCATGGCCTGCTGCCAGAGCGCCCACTGCTGCCTCCTGCCGGGGGGGCCAAAGACTATCCTTTGCCAGAGTGGCCAAATCGTTTGCGGCTCTGCTGCTTGTGCCCCGCAAAATATCCAGTTCGGACTTCGGCTTGGTTCATGACCTAGTTTGACGTGCATGCTTATCTGGTAAGCCCTGCCTGGCTTCTCCGTGCGCCGATCGAGGCCGCATTAGCTGCAGTGGTTGTGGAACGGCCACCCACTGCTACGTTGAATCTTCCATCCATCGGCCACACGCCACGCTTGGAACGGGCAACGCTATAGAGGTTGTTTATGGTATGCATGCGTACGCGTCATGGGCGAAATGCTCCATTTGCTTTATCAACGAGCCGGGGGGCACCCTCTTCAGCCTACCCAGCTCAAAAGTATGCCGCCATCTCGGGCTTAAGACGCAACGTGGCACACAAACAGAGCCATCCCCTGTTTCAGAGCAGCCATGAAATCATCGGGTCCTTGCGCCTACGCCAGGTAAGTGTACAGATTGCCCTCTCGTTCAATGTAATCCTTTTCAATCAAGCTGTGTAGACGCTGTCAGTTTCCCATGTTCCGACTTGAACGGCATGGCCGGTGCAAGACAAGACTTACCTCTCAATCTCCTTCTTGATCGCTACCGGTTCCACGCTTCCCCTCTTCCTCGTCAGGCCAATCACTTCGGCCACCAGCTCGGCGTGGCCCATGCTCTTGCGGCTCTTCATCACACGCACGATGGTAGCTTGCGTCTCAAACCGTCGGTCCTGCGCGATACGTTCGTGCGTATCACGATTTTCCTCCTTGGTCTCCTTGAGCTGGATCTGATTGATCTTCACCCGGTACTTGGGGTCCGAGAATTGCTTGTTGAAGGAGAACGTGTCGGTGGTTTGGACCTCGCGGCCACGTGGGTGCTTCAGCAGGACGCGGGCTTTGCCACACGCTAGGGACTGTAGCGTGCGATCGAGGTCGGGGCCCTGGAGACCTGTGGCGGTGGATATCTGGGCGTAGCTGAGGAAGCCTTCGGCCGGCTCGGCGTTGAAGAGGATGAGAACGACTGCCTGGTAGGCTGAGACGAGGAGGTCCTTGGTACCCTTGGGGAAGACGGCCTTGAGAGAGCAGTGAGCAAGGGAATGTTTCCATGTGAGGACGCGCCCCGTGTGTTTGCCGCGGTAGTATTTGTCGAAAACCTCAATCTGCGCGGCGACCTCATCAGGCAGATTGAGGCGCACGTCGGGGTACGAGGGCCAGGCAGCGGCGGAGAGTATCATGACTTGCAGGTCGACGGCCGGTCTGCCTGCGTCGAGGCTGCTTTCGGCCCATTGCCTGTAGGATTGCATTTCGTCCTTGGCGAGCTCCTGGTCCTTAAACATTTGTTCGAGGTTGTGCGTAAAGTTGGACCCGCATTCGCTGCGCATCTTGGTCAACATGTTGCGCTCGGCGTCTTGGCTTGCGCTGCGGCCCATTAGGAGCCGACGGGCGAGGTCCTTCTTGTAAAAAGCCTCAAAAGTATCTTTGCCCTCGATGAAGCGAAATAGCTCAAGGGCCTGGTCCAGCTGGCGATCCAGCTCTGCATCTTCATCGGCGGTGTTAGCCTGGCCTTGTCCCTCCGCAGATGCTCGATCTTTGACGTCGGATAGCAGGCCTTTGGGCAATGTCTTGAGGCCGCCGCGCAGAAGCATGTCGATGTGTTTCGCCGTCATTTCGCCAATCTTGGACGTCCCGATGGGCCAACATGCTGCGATCCTTCGATCGTTCATGAATTTGCCGAAGGACTCACGCATGACCCACAAGAAGTCTTCGTCCCTCTGAAGCGAGTCACGGATCATCACGTCGAGCGAGCGCCTCAGGTCTAACAAGCGAACGACCATTTCGTCACCTCTCTCTTTGTCGGCGACGATGGATGCTCCGGCTTCCTGAATAAATCTTCCCCAAGGCTCCTTCAATTTCTTCTGAATACCCGACAGCCGCAGAAGATCATAGAGGCCCTTGATAGACTTGACATCTCGTTCCGACAACAGCTTGGACAGGCTGTTGTCGTGCAGAAGCTTCTCCGAGTACTTTTCGATCAAGATGACGTGGGCCGAATTCATCATCTGCCTATGGGTGGCGCTGTCAATATTGTAGGCAATGCACCGGTACTCTTCTCGCTTCAGGAGCGACTCGCAGGCGCCGATATAATCCTTGAGGCTGTGCACGCTTTGGGTCTCGCCAAAGTCTTCAAAGTATATGTCTGATTGACGGAGAAAGGTGGGCTCGAAGTGCTTCACGTAGACACCCAGAACGTAGAGCATACGCAAGCTTTCCTTCAGCACTCCAGAGTCGAGGCGGCTGTCGCCTCGACGGTCGTACTCGATCAAATCGCATACTCCCATGATAACTTTCGTCCCTAGGGAGTCTGTCGAAGCCGTTTTGGAGGGGTTGAAAACTATCCTACGAAAGTAAGAGATGGCCATGTCGTTGATGGACGACAGTGATTCGCGGAGGAGATACGTTCGGTCCAAATAACTAAACGTCGATCGAACGGTAATCTGGAAAGTTCAATTAGTATGGACTTGGCGCGATCTGGGCAAAATCAGATCCTACCGTTTGGGAAATCCATGCCTTCCACTCCTCGTTGAATTTCTTCAACAGGCCGCCAGCCAGCTCTCCCCTCGATGCCTTTATCCTTGGCAAGACAACAGTCTGCAAATGTGTCTCGACCCGTTCCTTCAACAGCGTGTATACCTTGAAGGCGCTTCCTTTCCGACACACGTCCTCCACACCGCGGTAGAGCTTCTCGAGCGGCACCTCTGGCATGCGGCCAGCGAAGATGGATTTCAGTGCCGCGTCCAGATCCCTTTCGGCCCGAGCGTAGTAGTCCTCCAACCCAGACGCATGACCGGCAGGCACTCGAAGGTTCTTGATGACCAGCTTCCGCGCGCCGCAGTAGGGCTGAAAAGCCGAGGAAGACTGCGTCAGATCAACAGTCTCTGTCAGCTTGCCCTTGGCTTTGGCGGTAGCCATGGCGGGTTCGTCGGCAAACCTGGGGCGCTTGACGGTCGAGGATGAGGTGGGATGAGGCGAGGTGAGGCGATGTCGGCGGCCGGAAGGGAAATCGGAGCCCGTCGATGTGGAAGTCATCGATCTGTGAGGTAGAGCAGGTGTAGAAGCGATCGGGGAGTAGGGCGAGGTAGTGATGCAGTAGCTGTGGCGCCCCTGCCCGCTCGGGCTCCCTCTTGGGGTTCCAGAACGAGTTTACGAATGATGATCGAGGTCGATCCAAAAACGATTGATGGGCATAATCTAGAGGGGAACGAGGGAGAAAGAAGCAGCTTTCAGTGCTCGTTGACCATGGATCGATCGACGTGACCGAGTTTACTCGAAAACGTTTGGAGAATACAGGTAGGCAGTTGTCACCCGTGGAGAAAGCGATGTGCAGGCCGTTGGTGGGTGGGGCTGCTGTGGCTGCATACCTGTACATGCAATACCTGCTGTAGCTATGCTGGCTGGTGTGTGGCTACAACTCAGAATGGCTTGCCTCCATTACCTATCTGGGCATTAACTGTTCCTACTAGTAGGAATTTGCCTAGAAGGTGATGACTATGTATTACTTTAATGGTCGACTGATAACGTCTATGACGCGCGCGTGACAGGTTCCGTCTCCAAGCATCTTATATCCCACGGCAGACAACGTCTCCCAACCTCACTTCATTCATTTATACTAACCTTGGATACTACCGATTTCA
>JADHZA010000598.1:0-11081 GCA_018831705.1 Torrubiellomyces zombiae | reverse complement strand
GGCAGAGACACGCGCCCAGTTGGTCTCTGTGCAGAGCAGCGCGCTCCGGCTGTCTTGGCAGGTTGCCCTTGGCTTTGGCGCGGTGGGCCTCATCGCTGCTGCTATGATCAAGCAGGTACCTCTTAGAAAAGAGCTCAAGACCGATTTTGGCATGGTAGAGAAGGAAGACAGGTCCGTCGAGGAGGAAGAGGCAAGGAACACCAAAGGGGTGGAGATCCCAGAGACCAAGTCTGATTCTCATATCGCCCAAGAGACGGGCTGTTCCCATGCCGAAAAGAGTACTTGATAGACAATAGAGAAGGCCGCGAGGCCGGTTATTGGCGCGGGGGGGCAGGAACGGAAACATAAAGCTTTTCTTGACAATGTACCGAATCTTTTCGATTAATACAGTATTGAAGGTTGCTGCCCCAGTACGAGCTCATTCTAGTCATTCAGAAACACCACCGAGTCCTGGATGTTTGCTTGTATCGACTCAACATACGACATGCCATGCCTCCGTGCCTTGATATCCTCCTGCGCCATGACAGCACAAAACAATTGTGCTCGATCGGCACGGGAGAACATGCCCGGGGCGGCCTTCGCGTGCGAGGTAGCAGCCGCGTCGCCCGAGAGACAGTATTCGGTTGGAATCCCCAGGCAGCGCTCCAAGGCTCGCACCTGGCCATGCACGGCATCGAGTACGCTTGTGGCATATGTCTTGAGCGGCATGTCCTGAAGCGACGAGATGCCGCCGATGCGGAGCACCGACTTGACCTTGAAGGACTTGAATGCGTCGGGCGGCATCTGACAAAGGCATGTGTATACGCAGTGGAACAGGGAGTCATAAAGCCTCATCAACGAAAGATAGCTCGAGAGCACCAGGAGTACAACCTCGGTGCTAAGCGCATCCTCAGTCTGCATGTGTATCGCGAGCGTGGAATCACTGGACGACGGAACAAGTTGGTTATGGGGATACGAATTTTTGGCGGGCGTAGTGGTAGGCCGAGCCGGCGGCGTCAAGCGCTGGTCCACATCCTCTCGAAACCGTATCAGCAAGCTCGCTGCGCTGAAGCATTGCGGAAGGGGACTTTGGGGGAGAAAGCCATCCCACGATTCAACAAGGAGCGGATCAATGCCCATGTTAAGAGCAGTGCTGGAGTCCCGGTCCACGTGGAGTATCGCGTCGAGCTCATCAGCTGCACCTGATATCCCCTGAAGCTGTGATGAATTTCCTAGCTGATCTAATGGTGTGAGGATGTCTTGGCTCGGCACGGGGCTTTGCTCCATGGAAAATATGGAGCTGTCGCCTGGAGCTTCACAGGTATCGAGCTGTGACCCATGAATCAACGTGTCGTGGAGGTCTCTTGAAGGATGCACGGCCGACCGAGAAACGGCGGGTTCGTGTTCCAACGCTGCGATGTCATCAAGCCGATCCCGTGACCTGAGTCTGCCTGCCTTGGAGCTGACGTTGTTCACGTCTCGCGCCGATGTAGACGTGCGATGCCGCCTCAGCGAGGAGTCTTCGACTCTGGGCGTTCTGTCGCCATCGACGAGACGCGGCTTGCGCGGTCTTCCCGGGTAGCCGGCGGCGCTTGTGACGCATCGCGCACCCATGTGGGAGCAACGGGCACACTGGGCCATGGTGTTCTCGGCTCGAAGGCATCGCACTCGCTTCGCTCTGCACTGGTCGCAGGCGGAGCGCCTGACGCCCACCTTGAGCATGCTATCCATTCCGGGTGGCTCGATGAGACATGAAAAAGAGACTCATGTTGCGACAAGACTGGGTTGTTGTCTCTAGCGTCGCCTGTTGGGCTTTGTCAACAGCGCCCATAGCCTACAGCAGTGTCTGACAGGCTTGAGGTGAGTGTGGAGGCGACATCCCAGAGATAGCCGGGATGAGAAACCCACCTCGGAGGGTTTCCAGATCCGTCCCTGACCTGTCAATAGTACTAGTTAGTACGGGGTACGGAGTACCTAGCTACCACGTGGCTAGTACGCCACTCACATCGCATGTCATCGACAAGGGTCATCTGTAAAAAAGCTCTCCTGAAAGATTAATTGGATGCTCGCTAACAAGACGCACAACCTTATCTTGAGCTATCAGTATCCATCCAGCGTTCTTTTTTTGTGACTTCAGGCTGCTACACCGGAGGTCCGCCATCTTCAATTTATGTAGTCCATGTGGCCAGACATTTGATCAATGATGGATCTTCATTCTACATGTATGTTGGCCAAGCCGGGTGACGCGCGCAACAATACACAGGGGCTTGTCCAAGAGGTCGCGTCTTTGTAGTGGAAACCTTTCGTCACCAACTTGGTCGTGCACCACTCAATACATGTATGGCCAAACTCTACATGTATGATGTGTACATGTATCTAAATGACTCACAAAGTCTATTTGGATGGAATCACACAGGAAGGCTTTGCAGCCCGACTATAAAAGCCCCCCGGAGCCCTCGCATAAGGCAAGAGAAAACTTCATCCTGTATTCAAACACAACCCGATCCAAGAGTCAAGGCTACGCAAGTTCACAATATCAAATCAAGCCTTACACACAAGCCACGAACCCACAAGACCTCGGACCCGACAGACCGCTCAAGCTGATGTCTACCTACAAAGATAGAACCTCATGGGGTTATTTACCTCCCGAGATCCGAAATGAGATCCTCGGACTCCTGCCAGGTCTAGGCGGGAGGTGCAGCCTGCTCGCGCCCGTTTCTCGAGAATGGCAATCTTTTATCGAGCCGCTCAATTTTGCCGAGATCAGTCTGACGGTGCCGCGCCTCGCCAACCCCGACTCTCAAGCTATAATGTCTCGAAGGAGGAGCCAGATCCGTTACATCTGGTTTCGCGTGGAACTGAAGCAGTACGATTGCATACAATGTGTCAATGCGGACGAAGACTCTTGGTGCCTAGACAACACCGACAACCAGTTCATTGCCGATGCACTTGAAAATTTGTTTACGGTACTGGGCACATGGGAACCCCGTGGTGACTTGACTCTCGATATCAGTGTCTACTCGCTCAGCGACAACCAGCACTGGTTCAAGTACATCAGCTTCCATCC
Organism: Torrubiellomyces zombiae; assembly: GCA_018831705.1. Taxonomy (NCBI): domain Eukaryota; kingdom Fungi; phylum Ascomycota; class Sordariomycetes; order Hypocreales; family Ophiocordycipitaceae; genus Torrubiellomyces; species Torrubiellomyces zombiae. Next base: position 8,035 of record JADHZA010000598.1, on the reverse strand, counting down.
AGATGCCACCCTCGGCCAGTGCTCGTATCTTCATGAAGAAGAACAAAAAAGGACCTTCATAAGTGACACGGACCATGGCTGGATCACTGGGCGGCAGGTCTTCACTCCTGACCAACACGCCATCGAACGGACATTCGACGAAATCATGGGCGAAGGGCCATTCGACGACCTGGAACCCGAGATGCAGTGGTGGCGAAGCCTACCCCTTGTACCCGTCGTCGGGACTGTGCTCCTTCGCCAGCTGAGCCGCCGACGCTGGAAGCCAGTTGCGCTCGCCAACATGTTTACCCGGTTCCCCAACATGAGAGAGCTTTTTTACGAACCTTGGATGGAGTGAAACGAGATGAGGCGGCAGCACAAGGCATTTTCACGTCAACGATAGGGTTAGCTAGGGTTATAAGGTCAACATTAGTACCTAGGCTATAGTGTAGTATCCCTCCTACTATTGAACAAGTGCCAAGCTACCAGAATAAGCCATTACTCCAGATCCCCGACGTTCGACCATGGAAGATTGATACACCAAAATCAAACAGTTTCATGTCGTCTTCATCTGTGTAAGTCGACTGGGCTGGCAAAGACTGCCGCGCTTTCTGGATGGCTGAGTCAACTGCGGTGCGCATGTCTCTAGTGTCCTCATCCGACTTCCGAGCCTTGAGAAGAAGTAATAGTCGAAATTTTGTCCTCAAGATATCTTCGTGTTGCCAGGCCATGTATTGCCAACCTTTCGAGAGAATTGCTCTCAGAAGAGCCCTATAGTTTAGTTTAGTATAAGTCAATGCAATCATTGGTGATTTGAGGGACAAGAACTTACTCGGCTTCTACCATGTTCCCGACGTTCTGATACAGTGGGGGGACAGAAGTTCCGACCCTATATAGAAATAGTACTACCCTATATAATTCTACTAAAACTTTACTTTAAATTATCTTAATAACTAATTAATAAAATATAATAAAGAAAAATTTTATAATATTATTTAAAATATAAATTATTATAAAATAAAATAAAAATATAAATTATTTAATTAAATTATTAATAAATTTAAATTTAAATTTATATATAAATATTTTTATAAAATATATTATATATATTTTAAAAATAAGCTATTAAATAAAAATATATATAAATAATTTTTTTAAATTTTTTTAATTTAAAATTTATATATTAAATTAAATAAAAATATTAATAGTTTTTTTATAAATAAATTATTTATATTTTTTTATAATTTTTAAAAATTTTTTATAGAAATATATTTATAATAAAATATATATTAATATTTTAAAAATTTATATTTAAATAAATAATTAATATAATTAAATTTTTTTAAACTATATTATAAATAAAAAATAATTAAATTTTAATATAAAAATAAAAATATTATTAATTTATTAATAATATATTATATAATTTAAAAAATAAAATTTATAAGACTTTATTTTTTTTATATATATATTTTATTATTTTTAATAATTTTTTTATATATTTAAAATTTCTTATATTTAAATTTTAAAATTAAATTTATAAATATTATTATATATATTTAATATAAAAAATAAAAAATAAATAATATTATATATAATATTTTAAAAATATTTTAAATTAAAAATATAATATTATATATATATAAAATAAATAAAGTTTATTTTAAAATAGAATTTTTAAAATAAATTTATATTAAAATAATAATTTTTTTTAAGATTTATTTATTTATAAATAACTTTTTTATATAATTTAGTTAAAATAAGTAATTATTATTAAGTTATTAATTAATAAATTAATTTTAAAAATATAGTATATTTTAAAAAATAGATTCTTGAATAAAGTGGGGCGGAACTTTTGTCCACCTACTGTAGCATACGGCAAGACAGTACTGGCTGGCCAAGGTCAAGTGATGACCACTGCCCTGAAGAGTCAAGCGTTGTTCGAAAGTCTCTCGATGCAGCTCAAGAGCCTCCTGGATGTTGCCAGTTGTAAACAAGGCTGTCGCCACTAGGAACTTGGTCTGTAGATGAAGAGGAGAGTTCGCGCCAACGGCTCCAGCGACCAGAGCCAAGGAGCGGTCGGCGAGCTTTTTCATCTCAGTTCCCTGTTGGGAAATAGCAAGTGGGAGCAGCTGGAAGCAATATACATGCCCCAATCGAGATGCGAGGGTTTCTTCGTTGCCCGCAGTCTTGTAGAACTCAAGTGCCTCTTCGAACCATGGCCCTGCCTCTTCGACCCGGTTCAGCTGACACAAGCTGACTCCCACGTCGTTATTCGCACGTCCAAAGTTGACAAAGTCCAGTTGGGTCCACTGGTCACGGGGAACCGTTGCCTTCTGCTTATGGCGGATGGCGATTGTGCGCTTGCTAATGGATAGTGCTCTGTGCCTCCCTTTAACGCCCTGGTACTGGACCAGAACCGACATAGGGCCTAGAACATCGCCCAAGACAGGGTAAACCTCGTCGGGTTGGGATTTTAGGAGCGCTTTGCAGATTGATTCTGCATTTTCGAGCAGACAGAGTCCCCCCACCTTGGTCGCATTGTTCACGCAATGATAGCCCGCGTCACTCAGCAGCCTGGCAAACAAAAGACTCTGCTCCATGGGAGGTTTAGACTCCGTGAAGACTGAGAGAATTTTGCTGACCTGGATCATATACCGGTCGCTTCTTTGATACTGGCTGGTGTCCCCTCGTGTGAGAATATTCGCCACTGGAAAAGCTTTGCGCACGATGGAGACAACCTCATCAAACACGCTCTGTCTTCTTGGAAGGTCCAAATCAAGCGCTTGAAGGATGGCTCCCTGCAGTTCTCGGTATGTCTTGAGACGGTCGCCGTCAGGCAACGTGTACCGACCGACAAGATGACGCTCGAGGAGGGGCGCGATGGCCGTGTTGAACCTGAGAGGCGTTCGGTTAGTATGTGTTGGAGGCAATCATAGTGTATGATCGCAAATGTGGAGGAGCGCATACCTCTTATGATCCCAGTATTGCCAGCCTGCGGTGTCCACCGCAGAACCGTGGCCGACGAACGTTTCGACAGGAACCTCGTCAGCCGAGAGAAAGGCGAGGAACTCTAGCAACGTCCTTGAGTCCTTGGGAAGTTCGTAGAGAACCACATGCAAGAGAGGATTCCGACCCATCTCGTAGTCAAAGTGTTGGAGAAGATTGCCCGTCTTCCAGATTTGACTTGAGTTGATACGGTTGTTTAAGGTGGTGTCCATCTGATTGAGGGGACACTGCGACCTCGCGGCATGGCTGCCTTTTTGAGCATGCGGACATTGTGGTAGTCGGAACGCAGGGATCACTTGGAGGTCCCAGCTCTAATCTTTCCTCACAAACATGAAGACTTGGTCGTGGTACAGTCTGGCGCCAAAAATGCCCAAGAGCGCCTTACCCTCAAGGAAGCTATGCGCCAGTCTTTGTTCACTAGATACATGTACAAAGGGGGCCCACATGATCATACAATCACGGCCCTTGCCGTAGCCCGGGCACAGGCCACAACGCCATCTTTCAAGAACTACCAAGGCATTATGATAGGAAATGTCGAAGCCCTGAGAGACTCGGTGAACTTAGCCCCCGTCTGGATCTCGCAGATTCAGCGGCCCATCAAATGGCGATTGGATCTGGGTCAATTAACGCTCGGACGGTGATGGGGTCCTAGAGTCTGCTGGGGCCATCACTGTTACATGTACCTTGTCAAATAATCACATGTGCAGCCTCGGGTGTAGTGATTGTCCAGGAGGGAAAAGTGAAATCTTTATCTGGTTTGGAGATCATCCTTGAGGTGAAGAGAGAGGTGAGCAACGTGACGAACCAGTCTGCGGCGGTACTTGGCTGGCGGATATGTAGATTTTGAGGGATTTCGGTGGCCCAGTAAAGGGGACACCCATTCGCGTCGTGTGAGTAACCAGGGAGCGAGGGGTGACACTACTACACGACTCTCGAGAAGGGTTCAGATTCTGAACAGAATATTGGCGCAAATGTTGCGGTTCCAATGCCAGCCCCTTCAGATATATATGCCTTAGTCCTGGCTAAACTCTGTTTCTCATGGTGCGCCTACCCATTTGGCGTTCTAGTCATGGCGAACTACAGTGTCCTTGCCCATCTTGAGCCCCTCTTTCGCCCATGCCGAGCTGTCGTCCCATGCCGGGATAACATATGGAAGCTGCTCGGGCATTTCGTCAGGCCAGTTGCTTGCAATGACCTTCATCACCTCTTCATAAAAGATTTTGTATGCCTCTGGTGTAAAGTGCAGCCCTTTGCAATAGGAATTAGCCAACTTATGACCTCCCAGCATATCAAGTATGACCTACCATCGTGTATCAGGCTTCTAATAGCATCATTCTCAGGCAAGTCTTGAGAACCATAGAGGGGATCTCCAGTTTGCCAACCGGCCTTGGACATGAAAGCAGTCCAAAGATCAACGCAGCCAACTTTCATCTCTTTAGCAATCTCCCTAGATGCATCTGCGTACTGCTTTGTAATCGCGTTGGAGCGATTTAGCTTTGAGTAGCCTTGGCTTTTAACGCGATGATCAAGACGTCTCTCTTCGATAGGCGGTGGAGTCACCAGCAGCAGCCGGGGATTGTGGGCCTCAAGGGCAGGGTGAGTCAGGAGCTTTACCAGGTTCTTCTTGTACTGATCCAGGGGTACATGCTGTCCATTTCCAGCCTCTAGGAAGCAGGCGTCATTGGAACCAAAAAGGATAGCCTGGATTCTCATTAGCATAGTTGCGTAGTACAGCTTTGTCAGACATGGACATACCATGAAGCGAACTCTGGTCTTTTCAGGATCTGGCATGATCGTAGGCAATACCCTCAAGCCTTGCTCAGTGTTGAAGCCGCTGAAAGATGGTGAACTACATGTACAAGTGCAGTCTTGGACTGGAAGAAAACTGTACCTGAACCCTCTATTGACAACATCGAGGCGTCTGATATAGGCTGCAGAAATGTCAGCGTTAGGCACGATCACGTCGCCGTACATGTATTCGCTTCATGCACGTAGAGTGGCCCGCTAGGAGTCCAACCAACCTTGTTGCAAGGCTGGAGCAAGAGCGAAGCCGCGCTCTTGCGTACTAGCCTGCTCCATAATAGATGCTCCGTATAGAATAAATTGATCATAGCGTGGCGGCTACATGTAGAATCGGGGTGACGTGCGAGTCAGCGAACAGTGCTTCAAAGGGAGCCAGTCGAGGCATCATATCCATACCGTTACTTGACCGGTTGTTGCGTTGAACGAGCGAGATGCAGGAGTTGAATTCAAAGAATGACTGCCTTGCCGCCCTTGTCGGAAAAGTCGTGTGAACATGCTGGCTGTGGCGTCGCTGTTCAGGTTAGTTGACTATCTAGACTGAGGGGGAATTTGGAGCATGAGTGGATAATGTAACCAAGATCGATCGGGGAACGATGGCGAGCAAGGATCTTTTTTTGACAGCTCGGTTGCGGGGATAATATAACCCATGTGGTCCGTGGGTCGAGGCCATCAGAGGCAGCAGGCCACTTCACTGTACTCCGTACTGTACATGAAACAGCACGGCCAGTACTGTTCACATGTATCGCTGTGTTTCACGCGTCAATGCACAGACTTTGTCCACCTTCTTTTGCACACCGCATCTTGACTGATTTCACATTGCCATCGCAGGAAACATGGCCAGTGCCACGGGAAGCTCGCACAGGAAGAATAGGGCCCTCGCAAGACGACGGGGGACACCATGACTCCCGCTAATACATTCGAGACGCACGTCAGCCGCTTCTGGGGTATTTCGAGCACTCGCGACTATTTGCGTGCGCGGTTTGGGCTGGCCTGTATGCATCTTCTCCTGCTGGCACCTTCGACGCCGCCCACAGGTCCCTCGAGCACTTGCGGGATATGCTGAGGCTGAACAGGGGCGACAACATGGGGCTGCGGGACATCGTGCCGACCCTGATTTTGCGACTGGATCTTGACCAGGAGTGATATGACTTTACCAAGTGGTGGGCGACGTGTGTGGCACCAACAAATTATTAGGTCTTGAGTAGAGGATTGCCAATCAATATCTGATCGGATGTCATGGCTACGAGGTAAGTCTCAGACGTGAATTTCCATGACCTGTCGAGGAAAGGACGGCAATGAATCTAGTAGACGGTTGGCCTTTCAACCAAATTCATACTTTGGACCGATTTGCGGCGCAAGATGCGCCAACATGACGTACGTAGTATGTACATGGTATAATATCTGCTCTCTTGCATTCGCTCAGGGGAGCGGCATGATGTATAGCGACGCACTACCATCGTCTAGCACACAAGGGTGCTCCTGAATATTAGTATGAGGCACAATGTAGCCATTTCCCTCCTTGTCTACCATCTCTGACTCATTCTGGTCCCAGCTGAGGTAGATCGCCAAACGACGTGACAAAGACCAGAAGATGCAAAAGAAAGGCATCACATAGGAGCCAACAGCAGATATGCCTCATTCACAGAGAGCGCCAATCGATAAAGCTGTCTGGGCATTGTCCGCTCAACAGACTTTGCGGCTGAAGCGCGAAAACTATTGCATAAAGATTCTGTCAGTCATGTACTTGTCATCACCACCAATGATGGATACCTACACTTGGCCAAAACTGCGTAGCAATCGGCTATTTTGTGCGTAGATAGACCCTGCAATAGAGCCTGATGGCAGCTCTCCTTGCCGTAGACTCTACCACTAGGACGTCGATGTCGATCAATAGCGACATCCAAAATGTTGAGCAACGAGTTGTTCGGATCCTTTACTATTATTTTGTTAGCTTAAAATGGCCAGGGCCCTTATTCTTCTTTTCGGGATAAGCCTTCCAACATACATCCACCAGCGACGTGAACCATCTATGTTATGAATACTGCCGTCAGCGAGCAAAACAGCAAGTGTTTCCCGTGGGCAGCACTTACCTCGTGAAGTTGGTTGTGCTCGTTCGACTGTAGGTCCTCAAAGTCTTCAAAACACTGCATAAATCCCTGACGCATAATCTGCTTAAAGGGTCTCGTGTCATATCTGGTCTGATCCGCGTCATAATGGAGGTGAGAGATATGGACGTGGTACTGGTTTATAGCTGGTCCGAAACCTGGAATAAACATCGCGTGAGCAGCCAGCAGCGTTATATCATGAACGGAACTGCCTACCGGTAACGGTAAATGAGCCGCGATCACCAGGCCGCTGGTGGGGCCTCCCCCTTCCGGCCATGGGTACTCCGATATGTCGACCCTGCCCGTTACGGTCTCGCGTAACAAAAGTTGGATCCACGCAAGTGTTTTTAGCGTCCGACCATGTCATACGGTCATCGCCGCTGTAGTATATGAGCAAGATAGAAGGGTTGTGGTCTATCCTACGGATCGTGTCGAATATCCGTGCAACACCGCTTCACTTGTTTTCCGGAAAGAACCAAAGATAGGCAGCTCTGACCCAAGGTTGATCCCAGTGGTTGGAAAGTAGATCCCACGCCCCTTTACGCATTTGTATTTAGCAAGAGGCCCACGGTATCTTGAGCTGGGGACGCGCATCAACTCACGGTTTGCGTTCTCAATCGCGTCTCGATGACTGTGTGCAATAAGTTGTTTTACCTGGAGCGATACGTCGGCTTCGTTAGAAACTCTTCCCTTTACGAAACCGGCGCATGTGGCAAGTACGGTGACCAAGACTGTCCAACGCATGCTTGGCGACAGATACGGTCAGGTTTGGAGTTTGTTTGTTTGAATCGAAACTGAGGATGAGTGTAAGCGCCTCTTACTTTGTGGACCTTTGGATGCTGCATTCGGTGTAATAAGACGATGACGACTCCGAGACACATGGCGGTAAAGGGCAGACTCTATGGCTCACTTTATATCTACTACCACCTTGTTGACGGATGCTCATTTGACAGAGTGCGAGAAGACCCCCGTCTGAGATAGGTTAGCGGGTTACCATGGATGAATCCGGCGTTCCTTCTGCGAGTCCAGTCCGGCAGTTTACCGAGTATGTTTCATAATGCCAGAATGTTGGCGTATGTTAGATGGCCAAGCACCATTGCGGGCACATGCCACGACTGGATTTAGAGGTAGCAGGCAGC
>JADHZA010000597.1:0-11104 GCA_018831705.1 Torrubiellomyces zombiae | reverse complement strand
GCTTTATAGCTTAACTATAAGAGCCTTTAAAGCCTATATATAAGATAGAGGAAAACTTCGTCTTATATCTTTTTAAGCTATCTTCTTATAAATATAGCTAACTTAAAAGTTAAGCCTACTATAAACCTTATATATATATAAGACCTTACACCTAACCTAGTAGACCTTCTATAGCTATATAAGCTTTTACTACTTCTTATATATATAAAGCCTTATACCTAACCTAGTAAACTACTTTAGTTAATAGACTTTCTATAGCTATATAAGTTTTAATTACCTAGCTTATTCTTAGCTTTTATTTATAATATTATATAAAGATTATAGACTATTTAAGAACTACCTTTACCTCCTAAGTAAGAATATAAATTAAAGGTTAAGACCCTTATTATTAACTAAGATAATAGCCCCTATACTAAGATATAATAAGTAAGAATAAGGCCCTTAGTAATAATATTATAAAGGAGGTAATTAAAAAGGCTAAAAAAAATAGTTTTTTTAATAAAAAAAAAATAAATAAAACTTTAAAAATTTTAAATATTAATATTAAAGTAATAAATTTTAAACTTAAACTACTTAAAAAAATTAATAAGGTAATAAAAAAGGCTATAAAAGATAAGAAAAAGAATAAGTAATTTAGCCTTATTATAGAGGAGTATATATATATATAAATTAAAATAAGCTTAAAACTATTTATAATAACTTAATTATAACTATTATAGCTATATAAATTAATAAAGAAAATAATATAGTTTTAATATCCTCCTAACTAGTTAAAGTAGGTAAGCTTTATAGGATAAAGTAAATATATATATAAGAGGATAAAAGCGTATATAAAAAAAAACTATAATTTATTTCCTTAAGTATAAATAATATTTTCTTTAATATATAATATTATAGGATATCTATATATTTCTTTATACTTAATTTTACCTATAGCTATAAAACTATTACTATATAAGAGAAGATTACCTTTTATAATCCTTTTTTATAGCTTATTTTTTTATCTAGCTAAGTTATATATAATAAAAGAAGAATTACTAGTATTAGAGTATTAACCTTATAATAGCTTTAATTATTATATATAACCTTATTTAGCTTTTTAGGGCCTATCCCTACGTAACCCTTTTTAACCCCTATAATAGCTTTAATAGCTATCTATATATAAGGCCCTTTGTAGCCTTATTATATAGTTAACCTAGATAGAAGAGATATAGATTTAAATACACCTAATTTAACTGCTAACATTATTAAGTACGTATATATATATACGCTGACTAATATATATACTAGCTAATTTTTATTTTTTTAAAAATAGTTTAAAAATAATATAAATATTTAAGTTTTTTATTATTAATTTTAGTTTTATAAAAAATATAAAAAGTTTTTTATACTTTTATAAGTTTTTTTTTATTTTAAAATAAAAATATATTTATATTATTAAAAAAATTTTATATTATATTATTTTTATTTTTATTATTTAGTATACTTATATTAAAAAAATAAGTTTTTATAATATAGTTATAATTAAAATAAAGTATATTATTATTATTATTAAGCTACCCTAGGGGCCTAGTTGGCTACTAGAAATCCTACCCTAGATAAGGGAAAAAACCCTAAGGAAAAACCCTAACTATTAAGGTCTGCCTTAGCTACTGGCTAGTAGCTAGCCCATATTAAGTCTAATAAGAGCCATTCTATAGGTATTCTGCCCTACTTCGCTATCCTTTAATTAATTAGAAAAATCAAATATTAAACCTACTTTCTATACTAACTTAATTAAGAATTCCTACTAAATTTCCTAATTGGGTTAGTGCCTAGTATAATTAGTATAATTAGTAGCCCTAGTCTTGGAGGGGTATATAGCTAGGGGAAATTCCCCCCCGCCCCTACCTACCCCTTTTCTCCCCCTAGCCTCCGCTGCTATTGGTAAGTTGCCCCTCTCCCCCTAAATAAAGTATATTATAGCTATAAATACTACTATAAGTATTATTATATTTATTTAAAGTTAAAAAATTAGTTATTATATTATTAAAAAGTTATTTATAAAATAAAAAAACTATTTTATAATTAAAAAAGTACTAAACTTTTTCTAAATACTAATAAAATTATTTAAAATTAAGCTTTATAAATAAAAAATAAAAATAAAAAAGTAAAAAAATCTATAGTATTATTATTAATAAGAAGTAGTATTATAATAAATAATATAGCTAGTTATTAACTTATAACTAGTAATTTATAAGTAATATTAAATACTAGGTTATTAAATAATAGCTAAGATATTTATTTAAAGTAAAGAAATAATTATAACTTATTTAAACTAGTAATTTTAATAACTATATATAAAAATTATATAAAAAAAATCCTTTTTATATTAGTAAGTTATTATATTTTTTTTTAAGTTTTTTAAATTTAAGTTAAATTACTAAAATATATATATAATAGTGTCTATACTCTACCTAACTCTTATATACTACGTATTAAATCTTGCCTTAGCTTGCGGCTATTATACTTTCTATAGCTATATAAGCCTTAATAGGTAAGAATATAAATTAAAGGTCTATAAGACCTTTATTATTAACTAAGATAATAGCCTAAAGATATAATAGGTAAGAAATAGGCCCTTAGTAGTAATACTACTAGAGAGTTAATTAAGGAGGCTAAAAAAGATAACCTTATTAATAAAGAGAAAGTATATAAAGTATTAAATACTTTAGGTATTATTATTAAAGCTACTAACCCTAAGTTACTTAAGGAAACTAAGAGGTTAATTAAAGACTTTAAGCTTAATAGAGTTAAGGTTAAAAAAATAAGTAGTTTAGCCTTATTATAGAGGTTTATTTTTTATATAAGTTTTAAAAATTTTTATAGTTAAGTTATAAAGCTTATTTACTTATATAGACTTTTTAAATTATTTTTTAAGAATATAATTAGAAAAGTATATATTATAATACTATAGTTAAGCTATAAAGCTTATTTATTTATATAGACTTTTTAAATTATTTTTTAAAAATTAAATTAAAAAAATATATATTATAATTTTTTAGTTTATATACTTATATTATTATTATATTATTATTATATATATTTTTAATATTAGTTATACTTAAGGTCTAGTATAACTTTAACTTAGTTTATATAGCTAAAAATAAAATACTATTTTTCCCTTATTTAATAATTTTATTATTTAATTAGTTAAAATAGCTAGTAGCCTAATTTCTATTTATCCTATATAACTATATATATATATATATATATATATAGTAGGACTTATATTTATATTTTACTAGTTCTGTTAAGCTTTTAATTAGGCTATATCCTAGTTCTCTAGAGCTCTAGAGGAGCTTTTTAGAGACGAAAATACGCTAAATTAGAATAGCCTTCACCATAAGTAGTGGTAATGACGTAAGGACTACCACTGGCTACTTAGGTAAGTAGGGAGGATAACACCAAACAGTTAGGAGCACGATGCTATTTCACTGACTAGCATTTGTCACTTGTTCGGAGGCTGTTCCCCAGAGTCGTAGGTTCAGTACGCCGTAGCAGTCAAACTGTCGAACCTTCTGACTCGTTCGCGAGCTTTGCGATGAGTCGATGTTAGCGAAATTTGGCAATTGTTATGGATTCAGTGCAAAATTCTTCTCAGTATGATCAGCGTCCTGCCTGGCTGGCCTCAAGCGACGCCTCAAGCAATCACTTCAGGCCTCTGGCTCGGCCAACGAATAAATGTAAGTATCCCCAAATCGTACCTGAGGCCTTTCCACTTACAAGGGCTCACTACTAGGCATATATCTCTGGGCAAGGGTTCACTGTTTTATGTGGTGTCGAGCGGGTTTTGCAAACTACATACGTTCCCGATACGGAGCTCCCGCTCGAGGCGATAGCATTGGACGAGAAGTCTGGCAAAATCGTGATATCAACAACCTCGAAACTCATAGTATACACTCCATCCGGCTCACATGCAGATGACGTAAAGGTCGTCCATACCCCCTAGCTCTAGGTCTTGCTCTATACAAAGTCGCTTTGGCTCATACTCTTGCAGTGGACCCAGCACTCCGTTATCGATGTCCCTCGTCAATCCGGGACGACGTATTATCTATCATGGGGAGCCTCTGGGGAGCTCTTGGTAGCCTCGACATCCATGACTCTATACTCTACATGTAGTGATGCCTTGTTGAGTCTCTGGGAAACGCCTTTGTCTGGTGCGGTCAAGCTCGCAGTCATATCTACCGACTCTGCTTATATCGTTTCAATCAGTCATTCTGACCGTTATCCAAAAATCTGGCGGCGACTTGCATACGGCGCAGACGAGGTTAATTTCGACATGACCTATCTTGACCACCCTCAACCTGTAACAGCAGCAACGTGGTGTAAAGTTCCGGCGTTCGACCGACCATCATGCAATATCGTGTACACATTTTGCCTTGACGAGGCGGTCTATGTTTGGGCCACAATCGAAGGGCAGGGGAGACGTTGGTATTTGCGAGATCGGATAGCCCTGAATTCTCCTGTCGCAATTCACCGACTTGTTCTGATTACTGACGTCCCGGGACATGGGCCTCCTACAGAGAAGCACGTCGACACCGGCGTTGTTCGTGATCCCAGCTCAGAAAACCATGGAGTTACCACACTGTCGCACCACGTTACTAATGGTAACAAACCGGACCTGTGCGTTGGGTTCGACTGCAACGGCCTCGTTTTGCTGTGGGCAATAGCATCCCCACCTGATCCATCGGGAGCTGTGATTTGCACGCGCATAAAAGGACCGGACCAGATGTTGGGAAGGTTTGGCAACTATTCATCTCCAGCGTCCTCGCATTCTGAAATTTACTCGTATTACAATGAGGATGAAGATGTTCTCTACTTCCTCCTGCATTCCTTTGACGGTGAAGTCAAGATATTCACGAGTCGATTAACAGACTTGATGGAACCGTCCGCCGCAGGTCCATGTTTGTCTCTGAAGACTACATGGGCCGGCCACAATTTTCCTATTAGGAAGTTAGTACGTGATTTGAGTGGAAGATCTGTGGTTTCTCAGTCAGAGCATGGTGAGAGCATGGTCTGGCAGCATTCCGCTTCTCAGGACGAGAAAATCGGCCCTCTCTTCGTCCGCCGCAGTATTATACCATCTAGGGCACCTATTTATCAACTCTGCGTGCTCGCTGACGGCATGTTCGTTGTTGCCCAGGGTCAAGATACCATCACTCTGTGGGACTGCCGGACAAGAGATGCGAAAATCATTGCACAAAATTCGATGTTTCTTCAGGGCGAACCTCTCTGCTTGATGATTTTGCCACGCCATCAGAAAGACAAATCGACAATTGCGCGTATCGCGGTGGTTGGTGCAGGTGGATCAGGCTTGGTATGGACTGCTCATTTGCCTCAGACTTATCCCGCAGTTGACACAGAAGTGCACGCTGGCAGACTTGATGAGTTTTGCCGCTTCACACTGGGCAATAGCTTGGACTTGAAAAGTGTTGCCGCAGTCGACCCTGCGGGCTCTCGTCTCATGACATCCGGACCACTTGACGTGTTTGCCCACGACACCGCTTTTTCGTATTCGCAATGCGGCGAAATCAATTTTTGGACGGCAAGAGTTGATCTGGGTCAGCAATGCGTCGTATGGCTTTCGACTTGCCGTACCCAGACAGGGCTACGCGAACCAGCCATTGCTCGTGGCAGCATGATGAAGAAAGCTGCCCTGGTCCAGTCGTCAAGATACCAAATGTCGATATGGGATGTTGGTGCTTCTCGCTTGGAATATGAGAACGACTTCGGTGCATCTCATCTCATACAAGACCTTGACTGGACATCCACGCCTGATGCACAATCTATACTGGCTGTCAGCTTCGCACATCATGTCGTTCTCATTTCACAAATGAGATTTGATTACCTCAATAAAGGGCCTGCGTGGGCCCCGATTCTGGATATTAGCATTGCACATTTCACCCCACACCCGATAGGCGATTCGGCGTGGCTCGGCAATGGCCATCTTGTAATCGGAGCCGGAAATCAAATGTTTGTACAAACTCGGCGAGCTGAGGGCAGAAGCTGCAGCATGGCGAAGCTGCGCTTAGCCAATGAGAAGGAGAAATGGGACCTATTTGAGGTCGTACAGCGGGTGAATGGCCCTATTCCGATATTCCATCCCCAGTTTCTCGGCCAATGCATCCTGTCCGGGAAGATGGCACTCGTGCAGCGCATTCTTCTCGCTCTTCTGGCTGCGCTTGACAGAGCTCACTCCGGTCAAGCGATTGATAACTACCTGGGGGTCTCTCTCAGCGAGGTTTACGAAGAAGCTGTAGGTATGTATCCAAGCATCGTGAGCTTCCGTAATGCTCACGTACATCTAGACCGTACCGGCTCGGGAGCCGTCGGATACAGACCGGGGTCTCGGTTATGAAATTGAGAAACCGAAGAAGAACAACGCACTGAGACTGGCAGCCAAGTCTCTGATCGAAAAGCTCACCGCGATCCGTGTAGCACAATTAACAGGTACGGAGCAAATCCAATTGGCCGATCTGGTTGAATGTGTGGCCTTCGTAGAGCATCATAGGCAGTCTGTGGACGACAACGCTACGCGATTCATGCTATTCTTCCGTCAACGAAGCCTGCGCAAGAGAAGTGAGAACGATACTGGTCTTTCCTGGAGGGAAATGAACTGGGCGTTTCATTCAGAAAACCAGGATTTCCTCTTGGACTTCGTCGACCGTCAAAGCCAGAACCGAATGAGCTGGGCGCAGGCACGGGAGAGTGGCATCTTCGTTTGGTTGCTCGATAACAAGACGTTGGTAAGTGCCATGAGCAGACAGCATATGTACGTTCCTGACATTCCTTAGAAGCAGCATTTTGAGGCAGTTGCGCGAAATGAGTACGCCAAAGGGGACCCCAAAGACCCCGTAGACTGCAGCCTCTTCTATCTCGCCCTTCGAAAGAAGGCAGTCCTGCAGGGTCTGTGGCGAATGGCCAGCTGGCACCCGGAGCACAAGGCCACTAGTAAATTGCTAGCACATGATTTCGAAAGCTCGAGAGGGCGTACGATTGCGCTAAAGAATGCCTACGCTCTGCTAAGTAGACGACGTTTCAGTAAGGACGACGACTTCCGGCACGACTGGTATTGACTTACTGACGAAAGGTAGGATACGCAGCTGGGCTGTTTCTGTTGGCTGATCGGCTCAGTGATGCCGCTCAAGTCTGTCTACGGCATTTGAAAGACCTGTACCTCGCAATCGCAATAGTCCGCGTGTTCGAAGGTGACAACGGCCCTGTTCTGCAATACATCCTAAAAGAAGAGGTCTTGATCACGGCAGCCCGAAAAGAGGACCGTTGGCTTGCATCCTGGGCATTTTGGATGTTGGGGCGGAAAGACATGGCTGTGAGAGCTTTGATTGTAGGTCGAGCCTGTTGAAGCCATTGGTGCCGAGAGATAAAGATACGGCTGACCATTATGCGATAGACGCCTGTTCACAGCCTGTTGGAGACGCTCTCTTCGCCGCAACTACTCGCATCCTCCTATCTGACTGATGATCCTGCCCTCGTCGTGCTCTACGCCCAGCTTCGGGAGAAGTCAATACAAACGCTACGGGGAGCATCTGAAGTGGACCCCAGGACGGAATGGGCATTCGTGCTGCACAGCGCGAAGCTGTACGATAGGATGGGCTGCGACCTGCTCGCTCTGGATTTAGGTACGTCACAACTAGACTGCGGCAGTTGGCTGGTCGTCTCGACTCGTGCTTACCTTCAATACTTAGTTCGTAATTGGGAATTTCAGCATCAACCGACATCTGTCGTTGCGAATGGCGGCAACCCTTTCACACTGCTACGACGACGAAGTTCAGTTGTCGTGGATGATCGACCTATGAGGCAACGAGACTTTGTGATCCAGGACACCTCAGGAGGCTCCGCTGTAGGTCGGCTGGCACCAGTTACCTCGGCACCTACATTTCAAGAGCCAAATGCTTCGGATTTTCTCGACAGCTTTGGCCTATAGCCCAGCATTAGCTACGCACCATACGGGTAGTCTTTGATCTCACATCAGGGCTCCCAGATCAACGCTCTATAAATGGGCCAGTTAAGCCTCGCCCGAATGACGAGCTTGATACGGGGTAATTACCTAAATTAAGCTGCTTCTGCCTTCAGGGAGCTAGCCTACCATTATTGTAACAGTGAAAAGCGACACAGGGGAAATTCCGATAAGTTCAACGTGTGTAAAAGCTGTCCGCCGTCGTGGGGCCTGTCTTGTAGAGCAAAGGAGAGGAGTTCAGATGGCGTCTCTTTCTTAGGCTGGAACGCTCCGCAAACGTTGTGTCCAAGCGTGCCGGTGGAGCTGTTCGCTGAAACTGCGATCCTGCCGTTGTCGAAGAAGCAGCCCAACGCGTTGGTGTTGCCAACGGCACAGCTGGGTGTGGCGGTCCTCCCTGTAAGTTTTTCAAACGGGGGTGCTGTCCAATGCGAACGGTCGCCGAGTGAAACCTACTGGACCTGCGGCCAAATACTGAGTGCTCGGACATGTCCCTTGTCTTAAAGAGCTGATGCTTCCATAATTGAACAAGACGATCCCGGGTATCGCGCTGATATCTCTGATAAACCATTCGTGCTGTATGAGCCTGCCCGACTGTTCGAAGTGTCAGGTGGAACCACAGTTTGGTACATTGGCGCTGCTTTCCCGATGTTCGTATATTCTGAGCCTGCAAGCTCTTCTGCCCCTGTGAAACAGCACGAGGACACCATACACCAATTGCCGTGGTTTTCATCTGCCGTGTAGCCATGAACCGCACCCTTCGATAAGAATCAGCCTGTCTCAGCCATTCCGCTGAGGTTATGACTTTCCGGTCTGACTCGGTTTCGGCGAGGAAGCTTTGCTGTCTCAGAATCTTCGTGCGGGCAGTCGAATGCCAATGCTCGAGAGCCGAGAAGAAACTACGACGCTTTCTCCCGGCTGATAATTCAGTATACCTTACCATGAGATAGCGTCGTACAATTGCTCTCATTCTTTTCGTCTGAAGATCCACTGTCTTCCCCAGGATGCTCACCAGATGCGTCGCACTAATGTAAAGCCATGCGCGCCGTCCCAAAAGAAGCAGTCCGGCATTTTCATTCAGGACCAGTTGTGCCTTCGTCGCGGAATTGATCCTGCACTTCAATTGATAACGCTTCTTGCATGTAGCCATGATGGAAACGCTGTCCTCACAGCTCTGCAACCACTTATCCAATATCCTAAAAGCATCGATGGTATGTCGGCTGACAAAAGACGATAGTGCGCGGTGCCGAACGACCCAGCGATCTAACAGAATTATTGTGCGTCGGATGAGAGAACGAGGCTCGCATACGTTGGCACGTCCACCCAACTGAGCCTCATTTCGCCAGAAAGTCAGGATCCACGAGCGACGACGCATGGAACCAGTTCCTCGAGCCTCGCCCGATTGGACGCCCCTCTTGCATATCAGAGTTATCCACTTGCGCAAGAATGTACTTCTGAGGCGCCATTTATTGACTTCGTGCGCTTTTCTGGCAGATTCTAATGTCTCACGCAACCTGACCTTCCAGAGAGTGACTAAGGCCGACTTCTTGGCTTGGGTAGTTTTTGCAAGGGCCCGTCGTCGGTTGAGGAGGCAAAGCCAGCCACAGAGTGTTGCCTGTGCTGTGTTCATCAAGGAATGAGTCATAAACATTGTCCCTGCAGAAATAAGCATGCTCCTCTGGCGCGAAAGCTCGTGCTGAATCTGATAGACAGCCGTTGCCACCCCAATATAGTTCACGATCGGAAAACTCATGACCCAGCTTTGGATCCACCCTTGCCAACATCTGAACCGAATCATGTGCCTTCTGGCAAGCGCTTCTCGTTCCAGTCGAGCCGAAGCATGGCATATCCAGCGATTGAACGCTTTGCTGGCAAGGAAAATTTGACGAGCTCTGGCCGCTGTCTGCCACAGCTGCTGGTTTACTTGCCTCAACGAGGCCGAAGTGGGCTCCTCATCATCGATTTCTGAGTCAAACTCAGCGCCATCCTGAATTCGACCAAGTTCGAGAGACGGATCAGATAAGGCCGAAGCGGGCCGGGGCTGGGCTTCAATGGTCTTTCTCAACCTCAACCATGGTTCTTCATTGTACAACGTGCTCAAAGTAGAGGCAACAGAGGCTGACCAGAGTGTATTGGGCAAGTGCTTCTTCCGTGCTCTGGGTGCCAGGAGGCTCTTGTGGTCCAGCACGAGCTTTTGTCTTGCCAATTCCTTAACTGAGACCGGCTGTCGGTTAGGGATCGTTGTAGGTCTCAAGCTTTGTATAAAAAAAGTACGTCTGGCTTTCGTGTCAGGCAAAGGTTTCTGAAATCGCATGTCGCGTCGCAAGGGGCTTGAATCAGAGGCACTATCGTCGCCGGAATCGGAGGAACGTTCCAGTCTGTCTTGTTCACCGAAGGTTTCAACGTCGTGAGGACGATCAGTGACTGAACGCGACATCGAGCTGCGGAACTGAGAGGCCTCTTCAGGTACTTGCTCGGGGTACTGCGACCGGTTGATGCCATTTTTTGGGAAAGATGTTCCGTCTGTCTCAGAGGCATCTGTGACAACTTGAGGGGCCGAGGATAACGCGTCATGTTGCGGCGAGGGATGATCAGTTTCGATATTGCAAGTTTTGTCCGGAGGTTGCGGCAAAGATTGCGGATCGGCAATTGCTGTCAGCTCATCGTGAAATTCGATCAGAATACCCATCCGGTTCAAGATAGCCATAAACTTTTCCAACAGCGTTCCGTGGTGGTGCTCGCCTCCGACGCGAAAGATAAGCGCCGAGAGGTGATGATCGTCATCAGGATCAATTCCAAAAGCTGGTAGTACTTCATCGTATGCTTTAAAAAGTATTGCCGCGGGTAATGGCTTGGGATCTGGCGACTCATCGAGCTGTTCTTGGGCAGTGCTGACTACAGCATGAAGAACAGTTATGTCTTTGGGCTAGTTATTGATTGCTGGCTATTTGAAGGTAATGTTTAACGAATATCAAAGTCACTAACCTCTATTGGAATAATATGGATCGTGAACGGTAGGTAGGTTGTGCGAGGTCGTTGCATTAATTGATGAAGTTGCACCCAATGCCTGACTTGAAGCTCCTATAT
>JADHZA010000596.1:0-11116 GCA_018831705.1 Torrubiellomyces zombiae | reverse complement strand
GAAGATGAAGTGGAAAAGAAAATAGCACGGACCCGTCCGAGGCGGCAGCAGATCCAGGGCCACGTGCGAGCGATTCATTCTCTAGGACCTTGGACCGGAGCAAGCTTGCTGTGCCAACTCCGGATACCGGCGCTCGCCACCGTCGACAGGGAACTGTGGTCACAACAGGGAGTGAGCGGAGCTTCGCGCCCCGGCGACGTTGATGTTAAGACACAGCAGCAGCAAAGTATGGGTGCAGGAGGGCTGATCAGGGGCGGTGGTGGCCAACACGCAAATTGGACATTGGGGATATGGGGAGCCCTGTAGAGTATGGCATTGATAGAGAGCAGATCTTTCGACCCTGAGAGATGTCGCAAACGTCATTATCAGCCAGGTTATTACATAGAGTAGAGGAATATGAGCGAGACGAGTGACGCTTGTATGAAGCCACCATCTGCAATGAAACGAAAAAAGGCATAGTGAAGCTTGAGACACATAAAAGCAGACGGATAGACAGAAATTTGAAACATTCTTGATTGCTTTCAACTCTGTCTTCCTGTTCCGCAATTCCTCTCAGCGCTGGCTCACGATGGCTCGGCTAATTGCATGACATACTTGTATCCACCCCATACATCTGAACCTCACCTTCAATCAAGCCAACCTCAACCGCTACCAGGACACCTGGGGAGCTCGACGCCCGCCCATCAACCGTAATGAACAGCCCATTCCGATGTCTTCGCTGTCGGCATCACCTGCCCTCGCCGCGCTCTCTCTCACGAAGCTTCGCCAGTCGTCCGCCCTCGGCTCCACGCCCCATCATCGACATCAAGCACATCCGCCAGAACCCCGAGCTATACGAGCGCACGTGCATCGAGCGCAACTACAAACAGCAGGCGAGCCACCCGGCCAGAATCGCAGAGCTACATTCCACATGGCAGCAGCTGCAGCGACAGAGCCGGTCTCTGCGCGAGAGGTCCAACCTGCTGCGCAAGTTCATGGCCAACCCTGCCACCACCAGCAGCGACGACGACCTAGCTGAGATCCGCTCCATGACGAGATGTCAGGTGCAGGATGAAGCGAGAGAGCTGAAGAAGCAGCTTTCGACAATCGAGAAGCTCGAGACGCAGACCGTCGATGCCATGCAGTCCCTCGCGCTGGAGATGCCCAACCTCACCAGTGACGATACCCCCCGTGGCGAAGAGCCCGTTGTGCTGCGCTACATTAACGAATCTGCTGCTGGCACTGTCGAGGAAGGCAAAGAGGTCTGGAAATCACATACACTGGTAGGGTCGGAGCTTGGCCTTCTGGACTTTACCGCAGCCGCCACCTCCTCCGGCTGGGGATGGTATTACCTGGTTGGCGAGGCGGCTCAGCTGGAGCAAGCTCTGGTGCAGTACGCTCTTGCTGTGGCGACTCGTCACGGCTGGACGCAGGTATCGCCTCCCAGCATAGTCTACAGTCATATCGGAGCGGCATGCGGCTTCCAACCGCGAGACCACAACGACGAGCAGCAGGTGTACACACTGGCCCAGAGCGCTCGCGACGTAGCCCGTGGCAGCCCGGAGCGCTGTCTTGCCGGGACGGCGGAGATCCCTCTGGCGGCCATGAAAGCGGATGCCGTCGTCGACGCGGAGACACTTCCTCTTCGCCGGGTAGCCGTGTCACGCTGCTACCGCGCGGAGGCGGGTGCGCGCGGCGCCGACACCAAGGGTCTCTACCGGGTGCACGAATTCACAAAGGTCGAGATGTTCGCCTGGACGCGGCCCGAGGAGGGATGTACTCGCGCCGTATTCGATGAGATGCTCGCCATCCAAACCGAGATCCTGACCTCTTTGGGCCTGTACTGCCGCGTGCTGGCCATGCCCACGGGCGATCTGGGCGCCTCGGCCAGCCACAAGGTCGACATGGAGACGTATTTCCCCAGTCGTTGTCGAAAACAGGACGACGGTTGGGGCGAGGTCACGTCTGCCAGCTTGTGCACTGATTACCAGACGCGCCGTCTGGCCACACGGACACGCGAAGCCGGCCAGTGGACGTTTCCTTACACCGTCAACGGGACGGCGCTGGCGGTGCCTCGCGTCTTGGCTGCCTTGCTGGAGTATGGATATGACGAGGCGTCCGCGACGGTGAGGGTGCCACCGTGTTTGAGACCATGGATGGAGGGCAGAGAGACGATCGGGGGCCTTGGGAAGAAAAGGGGAACCTGACATTATGCCTGAAGGAGGAAGGGGATTTGGAAACACATAGTCATGCTGGCTACTCATGTTCATACGCATCGGCAGGGACCAAGTTCACATCTACCATGTTTCGTCCACTGCTATAGTACAAACTCAATCAATCTGTCAAATCACACGCCATGCAGCCTCACCGCATGTTCGAAGAAACCACCAGTCTGAAGAAGTGATCCTTTTCTATTGATAGGTTACACGTAGGGGGTAATCATGGAGGGAGAAGAAAAGAGCACAACCGTTGCGGCGCTAATGACAGTAGTAGTGTTCCGCATCAAAACCTGGCTTTTATCCCATCTTGTCCGTTAGTAACTTGGAAAGAAAAGTACCAAGCGGGAAAAAAAAACAAAGAACGCCAGACCGAATGAGACGCCTGATTTCAGAAATCGAGAAAACCGTCGTATGCTGTCTCGTCGTACGGCATCCATCAATCAACCCACTCTGTCTTGTCCCCTCCCGGCGTTACGCACGCGCCATCGAGACCGTCAGCCTTATTCTCCTTTATCCGCAACTTCTCTCTTGTTCGTTTCAAAAACAGTCGTCGTTCGTCTGTACCTCACAATTGTAGTCGTCATGGCATGGGATATGTAATGGGTCGTGTTGGAGGCGTTGCTCATCACAAAGCGAAGTCGTTTAAGCGCACACTCGGGCAATGGAAGCAAAGGACATGGCCATGAGGGGAGACAAGATCCCCCATCAGTCACCAAGAGCAGACGTACCCTCGCTAAGCACTGACGTGTTTCCCGCCGGTACGCTGATGAGGGTGATGATGGTGGCCGTGGTGATCGTCCCCGTCGTGGTGAAGCGTCACACTGTTAAAGTCGCTGAATGGATCCTCAATCTCGGCCCCCGGTGTGGCCAAGCCACTGTCCAAGGGAACACCTTTGAGCTTAGAGCCGCTCAGGTCGACGCTTTCACTTTCCTTGACGTTGCGGAAGTTAGCCGTGTCGACCCCTCGCGCAGGATGAGGCACGATAGGAGGCTTCATGTGACGGATAAGAGCCCATTGAGTCGTCCGAAAGAAGGGATGTGCCTTGATGTCGGAAGCTCCGGCCCTGGCTCCTAGCCTGCGGTTCTCGTCCTTGATGAGCAGTTTTCTAATGAGTGACTTGCAAAGGCTAGAGGCGGAGGCGTCAGTATTGCAAGAACTGGGGAAGGGATGGTAGTGCCATCTACATACTTGGAGATTTGCGGAGCGCCGGAATGATCAGGGAAGGGGATATCCTCGCGCAAGATGTTGGCAAAAGTCGCATTCCTGTTCTTGCCCTTGAAGGGCGTGGTGCCGTAAAGCATCTCATAGACGAGAATGCCCAGCGTCCACCAGTCCACGGCACTGGTGTGTCCACTACCCTTGATGACCTCGGGCGCGATGTACTCTTCAGTCCCCACGAACGAGTTAGTCCTGAAGTTGGCAATGCATGAACGTGTGTCGATAGTAGGCAGCGCGTCCGTCCTGGCACCGTTTTTGCCAACAATCATAGTTGGCTTGCCACCGGGATCAGATTGCTTTGACAAGTCGAAGTCTGACAGCATGATGTGACCGGATTGATGGAGCAGGATGTCTAAACAAAATCCGGTTAGTGAAAGGAATTCTACGGAAGAGTTGCAGGTACAGGACGTACTCTCGGGTTTCAAGTCTCGGTAAATGAAGCCCATGAGGTGTAGATATTCCAGGGCAGCCGTAACTTCAGCCGCGTAGAAACGAGCGTCGTCTTCTGGGATGCATTTGCCCGGACGAGTCTGGAGCGCCCTGAAGAACTCGCCACCGCTGCAGTATTCCATGCAGAGGTAGAGATGGTCCTCCGACTGGAAGGAGTGATACAGCGTGACGATGAAGGGATGATTGCTTGTTGCGAGAATTTCCTGTTCGGCAAGGGCTCGCTTGATTTTGTTTCGCTTGATCATTTCCTTCTTGCTCAACACTATCAGGTTTGTTAGCTGCGCCATCCCGAGTTGAATCGCCGCTTAGTACTATACCTTTCATGGCGTACAGTCGGCTACTCTTCTTCTCCCGGACTAGATACACCTTCCCGACGTCACCTTTTCCAATGAGCTTGATCTTGTCGAAGCTCGAAGGACCAACCTCGACATCTCGAACCTTGATAGAATTGGAGCTGTAGGTCCTCCTGAAGGCCAACGAGGTATGAGGAGCAGGCAACGCAGCCAGCATGTCCTCGCCGGAGGGGGCCAAACGATGGCCCTTGGCAACTTGGGACCCGGCTTCAACAAGCCCCATGGCACCGGATTGTACATCACCGATGAGGGGATCCTTGCCGAGCTCGGCCGTGGCAGGGCGGTCGCCGTTTGGTCCGACCTTGACTCCGTCCTTGGTGAAAAGGCCCTGGGCGTTGGGTGCACTAGCTACTCTCCGCAACCGACGGGCCAATTCCTCCTTGGTCTCGCTTGTGGCCTGATCAGCAGGCACGCCATCGGGCCCTGATATCTTCAAGGTAGGGGTATCAGGCGGGCTCGGGGGAACAGAGCCCTCGTTGTGGTGTCGCAAGCCCGGCTGGCCCTGGTGGGCAAAATAAGGATTGGCATGGGCAGTAGGGCTCAAGGCCTCGTCGATTTGGTTGCCCTCGCTGGCGACGGTGTGGGCGCGAAGTCGGCCGACGGTGTTGCTGAAGAACTTGGTGTGGCGGGAAGGCTTGGAGGCGGAAGACGATGTGTCAGGTCCATTGGCGGCAGCAACAGCACTCGATGCGGCCGGCGCAGCGGAGGCACTGTTGACTTTGTCCTTGTCCTTGTCGCTGCCGCCGCTCGCAGCACTGTTCATGCGGAAGAAATTGCGTAGGCGATGGGTCACCTGGCCGCCCGCGGAGCCATTGGAGTGCTTAGAGGGCATGGTGACGACGCTGGTGCTATCCGTCAAACGAGCGGTGCCATGGTCCGTACCGGGCAAGGTAGACGGCAACGGTCCTTGATCCTTTTGGTCCTTCGAAATCGACGCAAAAATTCGAAAGGACGGCGGCTTGGGGAAGAAGATGTCGGACGAAGGAGCTGGGCCAGGAGGGGGTTTACAAAGCGGGATTGTTTCGGCAGGACGAGAGTGACGGGGATCAGAGCGAAAACGTGCCGGCAACATGAGCCAACGTCAGCCTGTCTGTGGCTGGGCTCCAAGTGCCCACGCTCCCGAGAAGAGTGCTGCGATACAATAGCAGGTACCCCCGCATCGCCTGCTTTGGACGGGGAACTCTAGGTACCTGCCTACCTGGACACCTGCCTGACTAATGGCTGGAAGTGTTCCTTACCTACCTGTGTAGGTTTGGTGGTATGGTAGCTTCGAAAAGCGCCACAGCGGAAAGAATGTCCTGTTGTGCCTGCACTGCCTACAGACCCACGGGATAGGTAGGCATCGTTGTCCACATTGACATTCACTTATGCCAGTGGAAACAGATGCCATATGCCGCTAATACTTGCTGCCGGGCACTGAGTTCAAGCACCATCTCGAGGTGGGAAGATAGAGTTGACGATATTTCACACCACCAAGGGGATGACGGGCGATATTTTCTTCTCCCGGCCATTCTGAACGTCACGACATAATCTTCCCCATCTCATAGACGAGCACCAGCTACCCAAAATCGTCTAATACACTACATCCCTCCATCGTAGTTTTGCTAAACCAACACTGAAGTCATCATCTACCAAGTAGAATCCATACAGACACGTACACATCCCTCTCAATGCCTGACAGCATCTTCCAGCCCCCCTAGTCACGATAATCCGACCCGGTCCTCCTCCTCAGATGAACTCGTCTCCTCTTCGCTCTGGAGATTCTCATCCCTCCGTACCAGCAACTCCTTCAACTTGCGTCTCTTGTCTCGCCACGTCACAAAGTCCTCCAGCTCCTGATCTCGTATCGATGGCGTCACTTGCTGCCCACTTGCATCGAACAAGTAGCCCGGCAGCTCCTCGCTGCTGTCGTGGCCCGTTTTGCTTGGGATCGTATCCCCCGATGTGTTGCGTGGGCCATCGCCAACATGCCATCCAAACGGTATCAGATGAGCATCCTCCATGTGGGAAGACAACGCCTGCGCATTCCCAAGTTCTCGTCCTTTCCATTCCTTGCACCTCCCCCATCGACACGTCCGCCCTCCACCGTGAACAAGGTGCACATGTCTTCTCAGCGTCTCCAGGTTATGCAACTCTGCCTTGCACCGCGCCCACTCACACACAAAAACTACGAACCGCGTCTCCAGTCGGCTGTAGATCTCCTCGGGGGCCAGCTCTGGAGCTTTGGGCGGTCGCCCTCTCCTCTTGGCCATCCCCATGGCCGTGCTCGTCGCCGCCGGCACAGTGCGGGCTTGTTTCCCGTGTTTCCTAGGGTTTCCTGAAGTGCCGTGCATCTCGGCATATGACATGCCTGGTTTCCACCCTCGCGGTCGTCCACGCCCCGGTGCAGGAGACGATGTGCTAGACGGCAACCCTGCGGAGCTTGACGGCGCGTTCGCAACGATACGCCGCTTGAATTGGGGCGTCAGATCGGAAGTCACCACATCTAGATCATCACGGCGTGGGGAGAGAACGACGGCTATGCGCGGGCGCGAAGTTTGCTGGGATGATGGTATCAATTGTCCTCGTTGCGAGGAGCCGACGGGGCTCTGATCCGTCGACACCAGAGGGTCTACCTCATCGACACTGTTGGACGAGGACCGAGATCTCGGTCGTTTCAGGGCCGTAGTTGAAAAGCCCGACGATGGCTGGTAGGTGGGTAGAAGAGACCCGCGCAGCATCTTGTCGATCATTGATGTTGTATTGCGACGAAGTTGAGAGAGTCCGTCAAGTGGGTGAGTCTCGCTGGGGCGACATGTCATGATTGAAGTCCGACTCGCACTGTGCTCTCTACCAACCGACGGCGCTGAGCTAACTATTTGGCACGGCCACCAATCGAGTGAACAAAGTAGTACTTTTCATGATCATGTTTCATCGACCAAGTGTTGGCCAATCGCTTTACGCTATACCCAAGGTTATCCTACAGATGGGAGTGAAGGTGCAAATATCGTAAAAATATTCAAATTGGCCTCGACGGGACAAACTCTACACAGTCATGCTTGCTACCATAAAAACGTTACCGAGTAATACAACATGAAACGCGCGCGTCGACGTCATGGCGTCCCTCTCACACTTCAGTCTCGACATCTGGCTGTCGTCCTCCGAGTCCACCCAGCTTCTTCACCTTTCTCGCTGCGAACTTGGTCTCGTCCTTAGCGAACTGCGCGTTGCGCAACGGACGCCACTGCATCAGTCCTCTGTGCCTGCGGTGCAGATCGCGACTTCGTTCCCGATAGTCCTTATATGCCTTGATCGGATTCTTACTGCTACTGCC
This sequence comes from Torrubiellomyces zombiae, assembly GCA_018831705.1. NCBI lineage: Eukaryota > Fungi > Ascomycota > Sordariomycetes > Hypocreales > Ophiocordycipitaceae > Torrubiellomyces > Torrubiellomyces zombiae. Next base: position 3,583 of record JADHZA010000596.1, on the reverse strand, counting down.
GTCGCTGCCCTGGGACAATGCACTCGTCGCGTCGGTTTCGACGGAGGGACGCACCCCGGTCTCCTCTGATGGCCGTGAAGGGTCGGTGACGGCATCCTGAATGCCCAGATCGGGGTCATCATCGTCGTCCTCGTCGGAATTGTCGTATTCCTCTTCATCATCCTCGTTGCCAGATTGTTGCGACATGAGCTCCCGAGGATCCTTCCCAAATGCACCACTCCAGTCCGTACCATCCTTTGTAAGCCATTTTTGTTTGTCTTCCCCGTCCGCCTGGGCAAGAACGTCACGCCCTTGGGTCAGTGACTCGTTGTGAAGCTTCTGAATTACGGCGGGCACCTTGGCCTGCACCTCATGCGTTCGGACACCTTCGGCGAAGCATGCTTCCCAGCTCTCAATGGTTTCTCGCGAGTCATTGTCGCTGACGAATTGAATATGATCCGAGTCCGTACCGGCCGAAAAGCGACCGCGAAACTTGACACGCCCAACCTGCTCGATTTCTGTATCCGGGATCGTGTGATAATTATCCTCCGTTATGTAGTTCTGCGACAGTCGTGTGCCATTGCTGCACTTGAAAACAGGGATGTCAAAGTCTTTCGTCTCGCCATCGACGAGCTCTAACAACCACAGAGCTGCATAGGCGTCGGCTTTGCGCCCGCCTGAATAGAACTCCAGAAATATCGGTGAGCGGTACCGATGACGGACGGGTAGGCGCAATCGTTTGCCATCCTCTCCACCGGTAATATCGATGCTAATCCCATCGTCTTTCGGCGTCGAGAAACTCCTCTTGATCGTGGCCGAAGAGCCCCCAGTTCGCAGTTTGAGCTTAACTTTGCTTCCGGGAGCATATGCGGAGGTCGTGATTGCTTCGGACAAGAACTCAAACGTGCCAATGTCCCACCCCAGCTGAGGCGGAGGGAGGCGGAGCTCGACGGACCGGAAAAGAAGGGAAATTCGCACCCGACCGTAACCAATGCCGCCGTCCAAGGGATACCATCGCGTCGACTCGCTGCTGGTCTGAAGGATTTCCGAAAGCTTCAGAGGAACCACGCCAATGAGCGGGTCGTGCTGGCGGTTTCGAGAGTCGCGAACAGAGACGGTGACGATGCAGGATCGCCAGTCGCGCACAAACTTTTCGGTACCTGCGTTGAAGATGGGCTGTGAAGACACAACCTTGGTACGGGTCTTGTAGACCAGAGCATCGTTGACCAGGATCGTGCAATAAGAGCTAGGGAGTTTTCTGCTCTGCTCCTCTTTGACTTCTCCGGCCTCGGGCCTAGCTGGTTCGTACTCTTTCCCTTTCCTGTTTCCGTCGGACCCCTTGACATTAGCAAGTTCCAAGCCAACAATTTGATGGACAACAATGCTGAGGATACCCGAAGGCCAGAGCGGATCAGGTGGCGTATGCATCGCAGCTTCTTCATCCTTTGTGCTGGCCGTGCCTTTCTCGTCCTGGAGTTCAGGCTTGTCTTTGAGTTCCTTGGGCATATTGAGGTCCTTGCCGGAGGTCCGAAGTGCCTTGCGGAACTGCGTCTTCCCAAAGAAACCGACTTCCCAATCAAGTTCGCCTGGCATGCTGCTGTCGGCCTTGACCCCACGCAGTTTGGAGCATTGAGGAAACATCTTCCCAGGATGCTGGATCAGTTTTTGGATGCTCAGTTCAACTTTGCCCACAACATCGTCAGCAGAAGAGCGGTCGCTGTCCCACAGTTCCATCGAAAGCTGCTCGTCTGCTTTAATGAGGTCGCTTGTAACTAGGAGGCCACACGTTTCCTCGAAGACTGGATTGAGATCATCCTGAATGACACGAGTGCAAAATTGGGGCTTCGAGAATTTGCTCCAGCTGATGGTGATGTATGGATCGGAACCACCGCCCCTGCTCCCCGTCTGATCTTGCTTGCTGAGCCCGGTTGCCTTATGAATTCTGATGAACACCACGCCCAGGGCCTGAGTATCCTTCTTGATGTCATCACCCTGCAGCATGGCGCTCAAGTCCAAAGTCATACTCTTCGGTGCCACATACATGGAGGCGGCTGCCCCAATGGCCCAGTTGACAAAGTTGGAGATGAGGGGCAAATTCAAGATGTTGACACCCTTCTCGATCATGGGGGTGCAGCCGGCCTGAACCTTGGGTCGTCCCATCAAGGTGAAAGTCAACGTTTTCAAGAAGGGCGGATCGGGTGTCAGCTGAACCCGGACGCGTGCCGTAGCAACAAGACCAATCAGCTCAACCCAGATAGGCAGCGGAACGCCAAAGAGACCCTTGATGCCCAGGTAGAAGACCAGTTGCATTCCCATGTTCTTCGCCTTGGACGCGACATCATCGCCTGATGGCTTCGCGTGGTATGCGACGGAAAGCTCGAGGTTGTAAAAGTCACCGGCCTGTTCGTTGGCAGCCAGTTCGTCGGGGTCCATTTTACTTTCGTTCTGCTTGTGAATCTCATCTTTGATATCCTTCACATGGCTATCTGGGAGGGCGCGCATGTTGAGAATGCGAATCGGGTTGTTGCCCTGCGAGATATCGGCGACTCTCACATTCTCGATGATGCCGGGAACAGATGCTGCCATGACGTCCTCGAGACTGGGGTTGAATTAGCGACTGAAGCGAGATGTTTCCACTGCACAGGCCACTTACGTATCTGCCACGGCGTTGAACATTTCGGGATTGATCAATCCCCACATGATGCTTATGGCTGTGTTCATCCATTCCACCGATTCAGGGATCAGATTGACGGTGGCCGTTTCGCCACGCTCCTGCTCGCTAGACCATTCCTTATCTCTTCCCTGACGAATGACATCCTTGACCCAGAGAAAGACACCTGATGCGACGCAGAAGGCCAGGGGAATGAGACCCAATAACCGACCGCCGAAGAATTTACCGACAAAAACAATGGCAAAGAAGATTCCGAGGCAGAGAATGTTGGCCTTTCTCTCGAGAATATCAAACATAGGTTCGTAGCTGACCGAAGGTGTCTTGTAAAACAAGACTGACGTCTTTTCACTGCGAATGGGCACGTCTGAAGTAGCGCCCTCCTGTATAGGATCAGGCGGTGCCGTGACATCTTGCGCATACCGATATTCTTCGCCGGACTGCTTCGACGACGTCGCTATCGTGGTGGGTTTGCCCAAGTTCTCGTTGGGAATGGAGATCTGCGCAGTACCGCTGGTTAGCTTGGCGGTCAGGTGACGCAACATTAAAGAGACTTGTAACGACGAACCTGAGGGTTTTCAACGACATCCTTGAAGCCAGTGTGTACGTCACGGATGCCGACATCTGCTCCGGTGACCGGATCCCTCACGAACCTCAAGTCTTTCCTCTTGTGAGTGTCGTTATGATGGTCTTTGGCTTCTTTTTGACGTCGGTTCCGCTTCAAGTCGGAGTCAATATTGGCATCACGCTCCTTCTTCTCGGCATCCAGCTGGTCCATAAACTGCTGGATATTGGGAACTCGGTTGCGACCGCTGTAGTGTTGGCCCGAAGGCGCCACATGTTCGTCTACATTCATTTTTGAAGTCTAGCGCTCGACTGCGAGAGATGCCACGGTGAAGACAGAACGTAAGAGTAGTCTAAGAAGTGATGGGAGGG
>JADHZA010000595.1:0-11156 GCA_018831705.1 Torrubiellomyces zombiae | reverse complement strand
GAACAAGGAGTTCTACATGAGCAGCGATCAGTATGACCGGGTAGGTCACCCCTGTCACCCCATGTGGTGTTGTTCCTTTATCGATGCCGAATGCGTATATCGTTGGCGATCGACGCTACATGTACTAGTACTTATACTAGTAGGTAACGCTTGGTGACTGACCTTGTTGTTGCCGGAACACGATAGATGCAACGACGCACTGCACCATTACCGAGAGACAGGCCACAATCACGCATCTACATCATCGCGCGAGTCGCGAACCTCCGAGAGGAAGTTATCAAACTCAAGTTGTACACTGACCCGAAAACCCTTCGACAACAGGACAAGCTGCTGTTCAAGCAGGACAGGGTGGTGCAAGAGGCAAAGTGATCCTGGAATGAATTTCATATATGATTTCCATATTCACCATGTCTACATGTAGTCTGCTCTGTCTTCGAGGGACGGGCTCCGGTTGGGTACCCATCAGTTTACCCCATCTTACAGATCAAGTTTCACAAATGTTGACGAGGTCGATCTCGGCGCTCGGAGCGCGTGTGGCAGGCATGCTTCGAGTGCTGGTCCCGACTTTGCAGGAAGAGGCAGACATCAACAGCAATATGGATCGTCTAGGACTCGTGGGACTCTAGGCATCGAGCCCTGGGCGCGGGGGAGAAATCGGACCCGGCTTACTTAAGCGACCCCTGGCAATCTTGCACAGCAACTGCCATATTAATACCACACGCCCGAGAAGGAATACCATCGTTGCCTGTTGCTTGCAATGACGTAATGCCGCATGGAATTCCCGACGACAACTTTATTTCCAGGCAGCATGGCCTTCTCTGCGCAGGATCTAGCTTTTCTCCTCCACCCTTCTAATAGTTCAACTCGCTCTCGCACATGTACGGGACTGAAAAAAAAACGAACACTTTGACACCGTCGTGACACGAATCCTTCGGTGGGGATTCGTTGGCACAAGCCACTATTAAATTTTTGTTAGCTTGGCCGCGAATAACCTTAAGTCAATTCCAGGCTACTGTCTCCGATAGATGGGCCAACACGACCGGCTCCTGTTACACTCACATCCGATATGCCAATCTGCATAGGGTCTGGTATGCCTGTGTTTCTTCTAGCTTCATTCCTTGTCGTTCCTCGTCGCGTTGGATCCGCATCTTACCGTAACAGAAACGTCGATCCTAACCGTAAGGACCACCGGTTCTGTGATGCCTAAAGGCTAGTGAGATCCATTCCCAGGCTATGGATTGCACACTGAATGGGAGTTTTGTTTTAGAAGGCAGTTTTCAGCTGCCGCACTCTCTCCTTCTGGACATACATATGTAGTAAATCAGTACGTCTGGTACATGGAATTGAAGAATGGCTACTCTTCCGTCAGAGGTGAATATGAAAAGAACCAAGGGTCAAGTATTCCTTCACGTTCTTACATGCTACTAACGATGAAGAATACATATTTCTCATTCGAAACCACAGGGGTATCGAAATTGTAAACCTCATTCAGCTTCGGAGAACCGCTCCTGTCAATTACATGTAGGGACACGTGCTAACCGCCGATCGCCCAGCATCACGTCTAAATAAAACGTAAAGGATTTGCCCATCCTACCATGGGACAGATGACGTGAAACCGGCAGATGGAATCCTCAATCAGTCCTCAATAAGTTCCGTTTTTTCCCCCGCTGTTTTTGAGGAGGGAAAAGATGCATACACGTGGTATAAAGGAGCAGTGCAAGTCGTCGCTTTTCAGAAGCGTTGGGTCTGTTCGTATATGTATATTGCATATAGAGGCATTCTCTATTCTTTCCAATCTATACTGGCCATTATTCTTTTCAACGTGCCAATATGAAGCCTGTTCTCGCGTCCATCCTGCTACTGGCTGGCCAGAGCGTTGCCCTACAGCTCGGCTTCAGCGCGGCATACCAAGGTGGCTCTCTTCCTGCGAGACTCGATATTCCAATTTCAAAGGAAGCACGCTCCGTAATTCAATGCCGTATGGAGAAGAAGATCGTAAAGAGCTATAAGTTCCAAAACAGCCGCAAGGGCGGGAAGGTCGTGGTCAGCCCCAAGAGGGAAGCACAAAACAAAAAAGCGGCCGCGAGCGCCAATGAGCGAGCCATTAGGGCGGTTAAGGGGGTCGTCCAGTACGCTCAAACGTCGATAGCGAGCTTGTGATGACCAATGGTTACTGACGCCGTCAACCTGCAGGGAACTCCTCAAAAAGGCAGAGGCCTACGAGAAGGAACATAGACAAGAACAGCCTGGTGGAAGCACTCAACACGAAGATCAGAACCGAGACGACGATGATAATGGCATCCAGGATGATGGCATCGAGCACGATGGTAGCAAGGAAGATGACACCGAGCACGATGGTAACAAGGGAGATGGCAACGAGGCCCACGGCAACAAGGACGAAGACAACAATGATCATAGCGACAAGAGAGAAGGAACTGAGGCTGATGTTAACGAGGGAGAAGGAACCGAGGCTCATGGTAACGAGGGAGAAGGAACCGAGGCTCATGGCAACGAGGGAAAAGAAACCGAGGCTCATGGTAATGAGGGAGAAGGAACCAATGTTCATGGTAACGATGGTCATGGTAACGACGATGATACACAGGGCTCGGCGCATCAGAAAAGAGCTGCTCGCGACTGCGGCGTAGAAGCTTTTATCAAGACTCGTCCAAGCCGGAGTCTTCGCAAACTTGAGCAACTCTTAGACCCTTCCAAAGCCGCGGGCGTTCCCCAAGGCCATGACGGCGGGCGTGGTGGACGTGGAGGCCGCGGAGGGCGTGGAGGCCGTGGAGATCGTAGAGGCCGCGGAGGCTTTGGAGGTTTTGGAGGTCGTCGAGGCCGCGGAGGCTTTGGAGGCTTTGGTGGTCGTCGAGGCCGCGGAGGTTTTGGGGGACGTCGCGGCCGGGGGCGACATTGATTCCAGTTACCTGTTCATAACTGGAAAGGGGACAGGAGTTGGTCAGAGTTTGGTGTTTCTCTTGGTGTCCGCTGACGTTTCGATACCGATGGCTTTCGACGTTGGGTGCGTTCTACTCAATTTTCGTGTGTTATATTAAAAGGGCGACTCATGTTCGCTCATCGACAGCAGTCAGCCTGGGGACGTTGTGTAGCAATCTTGTAAACATATACAAATGGAGAGGCAACAACATTTATTTCTTGGCTGGTCAAGAAGATAGTGCGAACATGAGTTCAGGGTGAAGCAGACAACATGAAGTGATGGGTAGACTGTCTTGGGCAAACAACCTGGGATCCCGGGGACATGGAGTTTTGTAAAAAGAGTTATGGACTTCTCCGAAAGCAACTGGCCCTGATGAAAGGAAAGAGTCGTATCCTTTGCATTGGATAGAGTATGCATACATGTATGATCCACGTGCAACATCCTGTCCGGTCGTCTGCAGTGCGGCCTCGCCAGATGCGACTCTTGTGTGGCTGCTAAGGCGAGGGAATCTCTCTACTACTCCTCCGTGCTAAAATGCCATCGAGAGACTGCAGTTTGCGTCATGTTGGGAGGACCTTTGAAAGGGCGCAGGTTGACGGGACGGCATTGGAGGAACAATTGACAATGGGGAGACTGTGCCCAGTCTCGGACAATTAATCAAGGGTTTCACCCGGAAGAGATGTGTACAAACAGTCTGATGATTGTATCTTGCCGCAGCCGTAAGGTAGGATTTGAGCCTTTCGAACATGAAGAGTCAGGAGCTACCTATGTACATGTAGGGCGTGTATGGCATCGTACATGCATGTGTACATGTATGTGAAGGGCTATGACAGCATACTAGTACCTGATTCCTGCAGTCTGGCTGAGCTCCGAGGTTTTCGTGATGGAAAGACTGTAGAACAGAACATGAAGCGGTCCTGCCGTGGCCTGCATGGCACCTTGGCTGCACTGGAGGCATGCTGATGGAGAACATTGAAAAGGGTCGAGGTTCGAATCAGGGTAGTAGTGCGAGAGCTTGTGGCGTTATTGCGTCGTGGGTACGCATACAGGGGAGTACATGTATATATGTATCAGCCCTGTGCCTACGATCTGATCTGGCTAGGCTCCGACGTTCATGCCATGGATGAATTAAATTCGATGGAAGGGAATGATGATGGACTGGCGTCAATCACGATGTTTCAGACGTTCAAGCGAGCAAGCACCCAACCAACCCATCCATGAATCAACGAATTCATTGATCAACGGCAAACAAACAACAGAAAAAGCCTCTGGTGAATACATAGCGGGCTAGCCTACAGTTCGCCGAGAGGTGTTGCGAAGAGCTCCGTGCTGCACGGCTGTCTGTGAGCTTCTTCTTCTTCTCAATTTCTCGGGATATGAAATCGTGGAAAATGGCGATGCCCGTACGGGTAGAAGATTAGTACTTACATTCATGTAGCTGTGAGATCAAGAGGGATAGGGGGCTGCAAGTGAGTACCTCCTTACGTACTTACATGTAGTGAGTACTAGTAGTAAGGTAGGCACCTGCACGGCTTCTTGTACAGTAAGGTACTAAGGCATGTAGGTACAGGTACGTACAACGGTACAAGTATCGGGTATTCGGCACCTCCTAGTATATTAGGCATGTGCCCGCAAGGCTTGACAAGTATTATAGGTCAAGTAGGACGAAACAGACAGATGGATTTGAGAGCCTGCGGGCGCTGCTCGCTTGCTCACCAGCCTCGGAAGGAATGTCGCGCTAATCGAGAGGAGAGGAGGGATTGAGGGGGCTTCCGGCTTCCGGGGCCACCGCCTCCGGGTGGCTGAGCAGCACGCATTTACAGTGGCACAGCGGCATACAAGCTCATTGTTTCAGGCCCCATCAACGACGTGTGCAAGTACCGGTGCTAGGGGGGGTCACTAGGGGGTCTTGCTGGCCAAACGTTTACCTACATCATACATTGATGTACCAGTACAGGTTGCCGCGCATGATACGTACCTACTACTAGTAGGCTCGTCCGCCCCATGCAGGCCATTCATTGTATAATGTATTCTATTCTCTTCGCGAGTGCAGGTATCCGTAGCATTCCATCACCACCCTCTTGGCTCCCGTCTGGTACAAGCACTCACGCTTGCACTTCATACATGGTGTTGTAGATCGGAAGCGAATCCACGAATCCTCCCCGTTGGTGAAGTTGTTGGTTCGAGGCGTGGGCCAAGAACGCATCAATCAATCTCTTAGTACTCCGTAGATACTAGTAGGTACTAGGTAATTACAACATGTAATACCTTATGGACGTGGAAGAAAGTACCTAGCACCCCCGTGGCACCCATAAGGTATATACATTTACCTACTATATGCTGGGTTTTCTTCCTTTCTTCCTTTCTTCCTTTTTTCCTTTTCTCCTCTCGTCCTTTTTTTGGGCACAACGGTCAATCCATCGCCGCCCTCTAGTTGCTGCATGGACAAGTTCTTGAACGTGCCCTCTCTCTCAGGCCTCTTTGTTTGCCCCTCCTACATGAAATATCAATGTTATTATCGACAAGAACACCAGCAAAACTAGAATCCTTGCAGGCTGCGAGGCACAAGTAGCAGTTTCGATTCGTCGCCGGATTGCATCCATCCATCCATTCACCCATCCATCGTTCGGGGCTGATTTTTCAACTCGTCCAGACTGGTAGAATTGATCAAGCTGAAACATAGATGCCTTGCCGTGCATCCGGCTTCTGGTTCAATGTGCCCATGCTCGCCCTGTTTCCGGGGATCCAGGGCAAGTATAAAGTTGAGATGAACTTGCTGCTCCCCAGGATACATGCGTCATAGGCATTCTCCAGACACCGAGAAGCATTCATCTCATATCCGCACTCTCGTACCGCATCATCATCATCATCATCATCATCAATAGCAACAAAACCAAGCACAACCTTCAACTTGAATTATGAAGATTTTCCTCGCTTCTTTGCTGCTGCTCGTCAGCCAAGGCCTCGCTGCAAAACTCAGAGTCGAGGTTCCCTGGGAGTCGAACTATAAGGGAGATACGTCTATGATGCACCAGGAGGCCACGGGTCGCGAAATCGATCCCAAACTTTTGGAACCACTCATCTACTACATCTCACAATTGAGTCCCAATACCTATTCTTCTAAGAAGGCCCCAACATTCCGCCGATATAGTCCTGTCAAGTACGATGAGGAGGCTGAAAAGAAGGCTAGAAAGGGTGCTAAAAAGGATGCTGAAGAGGATGCTAAAAAGGAGGGTAAATGGGATGCCAAAAAGGAGGCTAAAAAGCAGGCTGAAGAAATCTTGAAGAAGTTTGAGAATTATGTCGAGTATGTTGATTGGAAGATCCGAGGTCGATATCAAGTGGCTAACAATTTGCGTTTAGGCTTATCAAAAAACAAATTGAAGAGTACGGAGACAAGCCACCGCATGAGCGGCCACTATGTCTCAAGAGTTATCGTGGTTAACCCGACTCTTTTTCGGATCGCCCTCCAACTCAAGCGTTGCTCTTCTTTTTTTTTTTGGCAGATCATCCGTTGCCGGTAAGTACTGGTAGTTACGTCACCGGGCTCGATACTCCATGTGCTTCTAGTACTTGGGTTTGATAGACTACTAGTAGGATAGATTCAGAAGCACGGATTGATGGGAATAGACAAGACCGCAAGAAAAAAAAAGGAACCGGAGACATGGACCTGGTATCTGGGACACTGACGAGCCCCTGACATATCAATTGATCAAGTATTTACAAGTATGTTGGCCCAAACTTAAACTTTGATTCATGGTACATCATGAGTGACGGAGAAAAGTGGGGCCACGACCTCGGGCCGCAAGTTTCAAACCAGTCTTGGCATTTCTCGCCCGTCTTCAAACCGTTGTCCCTTATTAGTCCATGAGCAACCGTCGACGGCCTTTTCCCTCGCACGACAACCGACGCAGACCACGGCACCCGGAAAACACGAGCCATCCCCTTAGGCACACTCTTCTCATCGCATGCCTCCCGATGCGCTTCCTCTTGCGCCCAACCGCGCCGCACTCTCGAACCGCATCTCCCTGCTCCTCTCGTCGCGAGCCTCGCTTCTCAAAACCCTCAACCCTACCCACTCTCACCGCCCGTCGACTCACCACACAGACGACCGAGATGAGCTGTGGAAGCAGGCGGCACGACCAAACGAGGGTGTCGGATACGTCTCCCAGACCCCGGCCGCATCCACCCAGGACAAGAAGGTGAGAGGTCGGCTGCTGGGTAAGAGGAGACCTGGACGAGAGACGACACACAGCCGAGCGGAGAGCGAGAGCGACGAGGAAGAGGGCAGGAGCGGCTTAGGGAAAAGGAAAAGAACAGCGTCTCGTAGAGAGGTTGGATTGGACAAGGAAGATGAAGGACATGAGATACCGCCAGATGCATCCGAGGTCGGACAGCCACCGGCTGCCGAGGACAACAAGCCTTCAAACGAGCCGGTCGAGCACGGGGTGCCAGTCACGACAAAGAGAAAAAAGAGGAAAAGGACAACGAAGAGGGCAGTGTGAGACATGCATCAGACACCCGCGTCTCTCACCAAACCCATCTTGACTACCCTGCCTTGGTCATATCGTCTGTTCCACGATGTATAGACGTCTGCCAAATTTCTTACGCTTTTTGAAACGAGATAACATGAACCACTGGTCGAATATTCATCGCACCTGAGCCATGACTCTCAAGCACACATTCAATGGCTCCGTCTTCATGGTAATTGCGAGGTCCCCAAACCCATGAAAACCCCCAAATCATAGAAAACTCCCCGGAGCTCATACATCTTCTCGATCATATGGCCCCGGACATCTCCATCTCCGCATCCCGTTGCAGCCCCAGTCAAGCTCCGCGGTTGATGAGTCCCTTTCCCCCATCCAACATGTTTAACATACCTGGCCCAAATCATATGCAGCGTATACCAGCCCCCCGTATGTATGCCTCGCCCGAAACCGCCACGTCCATGGAATATCCAACATCATACATAAACAAACGTCAGGGAGACGTTCCTCATGGGCCCACTGAGCCCCCTCTTTGTCAAGGAATGGAAAATAAAACGGGCAACCAATGAGTGAGGCGGTGTCTTTCAGAAAGCCTATTCAGAAAGCTTCTGTGACTATCCGTATGAGTCATGCCAGAAAGGGCGATTCTTTCTTATCACCCTGTACAGGCGTACACGTATGCTAGTGCATTCGTTTCCGCTTTCTGTCCTCATCTGCCTTTCGTGCCTCGTCGTCTTCGTCCGAGCGCTCTGCCGTGTCACTGGGGTTGAGAATGACAGCAATGCTACCTCGTCTTGTCGAAGGGGCCGACGAATCGTTCCAAGAAGCACCAAGTCCAGCATTTTTTGCCTCCCTCGAGCCCCATGACCAACCAGCGAACGACGGCGCATCGTTTCCGTTGCTTCCCGAGCCATTGGAAACGTTCGGAGGCGGCGGTGTTGTAGGTCGGGATGAGGCGTGAGAACGCGAGGCTGCTTGGATCGAGTATGTCGACAGAGAGTCATGGAGTCGCTGGTGATCTTCCGGAGGGGCCCTGTTGGGAGAAGACGGCCATGGCGCCGACGGAGGATTCGACGACGGAAACGAAGGGGCCCCGGGCTGCCATCCAGGAGCTCGGATATCGGCTGCCGTATGTCGTCGGGCGAGGTGACTTGGTAGGGGCTCAATGCTGGGAACCGGTTGAGACCCTGCTGGCGGAGGGACAGCCGCGTTCCGCAAAGGGGACGACTGCGTGGCCGTGCCTCCACCGATGGAACCGTATGGGCGTCGCGAGCCGAACGCCAGACTCGATTGCACTGCCGGTCGATAAAGAGGCTGCGTTCGAGGTTGCGGGACTGTGAGACCGCCTCCCGATCGTCTCGCATCATCTTGCGGCAGCTGCCTGGGCGACACGGGAGCATTCTCGACGTTGCCGAAGTATGATTGTCGGCTAGCGAAGGGACCATCATGTGTCTCATCAAAAGACCGCATCATGTCTGCCTGCCTCTGCATCTCTCCTTGAAGGGCCACCACTGCAAGACATGGTCAGAGTGATGCTTCCATCGGTCGGCGCGCATAGATACTACGTACCATCTCTATGAATGACACTCTCCGAGGTGGTGAGGGCCAGCACAGCCCTGGAGAGTTCCTGGTTGAAATAGACCAGCCGGTTCATCATGTCCATCACGATTTGGTTCTTCGACTGCAAGTAGCCTGCCGTCTCTTCGCTTCTTTGCACGCGTGTCGTCATATCGTAAAGCCTATGCTCAAGGTTGGCAAGCCGGGCATCTGGACTCTCTCCCGCAATCTGGATCGGCTCAGCGGGCGTTCCGGCCTGGGACACGCTCGGCTTGATGTAAGTTGCGTCTCGTTGCCCAGGTGTATGTCGGCTAGCGCGACGTTTGATGTCCCTAAGACTGGCGATATCGCCGCGCCTGAAGCTCCCGTTGCCGTGCTTGAACTCCCAAAGGGTTGTGTCCGGGTTGCCAGTGTGAAACACGTCACGTTCTTGCGACACGTGTGAGCTTGAGAAAGCATTGACCTCATGCACATGACAGGAAACTCACCCTTGTGAAACCCGTACATGTTCAGCTGACGGACGAATGAAGATATGTTGGTATGTTTAAAGTATTGTCTGCTCAGACGTGAGTACACGGTACGTCGTCTCTTCGCAGTTGCAACTTACGACAAGACCTTGGAGAAGTCAGCTGTAGGAGACATGACAAAACTCTCCGAATTTGAAGACCAGGAGATCAAATGTTGAATACTGGGATCCTCCAGCATGCTGTGCAAAAGCGATTAGTAACATGCTCAGAACATTCTGTCCCATACTTTTGTGATGCCATGAGCCTACCTATAGAGCTTGTGAATGAAAGCTGTTTGTACGATTTTGGTCTGATGAGGTCCAGTCGCCGGGGAGGAGTTGGGCGCGGGCACATTTGTCGAATTGGCGGCACTCTGCTCAGGTGCGACCGAGGCATTAGATCGCGAGGCGAGCCTCCCATTCGCCTGAGACTCTGCAGCCTGATTCGCGCTCGAAGACCTTGGGGGGATCGTGGCGTCCATGGCTTCGGGACCAGATACCGAGGTAGACATGGTGTTGGGAGCTGAGATGGACATAAAATAGGGAGCGCGAAAACGGTCGCTTAAGGGGTCATTGGTCCCTGCAGCATCAAGACGGCGGGTTTGTACCTGCACTCGAGAAACATCAACGATGGTGAGGCTGTAGTCTTTGTGAAGAATCCCCGTTAGCTTGCGAACCCAACGAAACGAATGTCGGGGGCGATTGCGCACGGCGGTCGCCTTGCCCTCGGGGATATGCAAGTCGCGCAAGTCTTGCAAAAGCACCAGGTAGACGGCCCAAAAGTTCTTACCTCATTTCCACCGAGAAGGCTGCGCGGGCCGAAGAGTCTTATGGGCGAGGGCAGCGAATCGAGGCCGTACTCGGAGCGTATACTCGTCAATGTCGTAAGTCGAAAGCTGGCGCCAAGGGGTATCCAGGACGCTCGTAATTAATTGCGACCAGGCCTTGCGCTGTCACGATCGATGATCTTCTCCGAGTCGACAGTTGGGGTGCACCTAGGGCAGGGTTGCAGCTCGTCGCGCCCAGGTTGACTGACGTCCCATAGGTCGAGAGCTCGGCAGGGAAGCTAGTTCGATTCGATGGCGATCGGGGGTCGAGTCGAAGGGCGTTTGGACGGCACTTGGATGCGTCGCGAAGGAATTGCAAAGGCCGTCGTCGCAGCAGCGCAGACGAGGAGCATACGGGGTCGCGGGGGTCTCCTTGATGACGGGACTGGGCCAAGAGCATCGACGCAGAGTCGGCCTGCGCGATTGGGGAACGCTCGAGGTGCTAATCGAGGTGCTAATTTAAGGTGATGAGATGTGCAGGCAAGATGGAAGGAGGCTGCTCAATGCGCCGGGGTACCGATACTCGTACCGATTGGGGGCGGATACAAGATGCACTGACCATCGTGCTGCTAACGCAATGTATCGAAGGCCCTCCCCATCCGTTGGTCCAGGATAGCAGTATGTACAAACTACCTACCTGCATGCAGGTCCTTGCTACTGATAGCGTGTGGTCCGCACAGTCTCCTAGACAGTGAGTGGTTTTTCTAGCTACGGGTAATAGCAATATGGTCCTACCTTATGTACTCCGTACAAGTACTTGCCAGTTAGTGGTGAATATGTAGGCACCGCTAACTACTACTAGTAGTAGTAATCGCCTGCAGGTTCTACTTCCTGTAGCAGGTTAC
>JADHZA010000594.1:0-11169 GCA_018831705.1 Torrubiellomyces zombiae | reverse complement strand
CAAGCACATGGTGTTGTATGAAAACACACTCAGGCAACTACACATGCATGCATGCATGTATGCGATTGTGTCTTTTGAACAAGCACACAATCATGAACCTAGCAACGTTGGCAAGATTGTGAAGGGGTACAGAAGAGACTTGTATGATGACACGACTGCGCATGAACAAGCTACAATTTGATGCACTCGCCTCAAGTCCTTGGGTACTTTTTGATGAGCATTATTTACATGTGCAAATACATTTCTGACGCTACCTCACTCAGCATCATAAATTACAGCAGCAGCAGACTTCATCACAATACACATAGCAGCCATCTAATCTAATCTCACTCACACCAAGCCATACTCATCACGACACACGATCATCTCACTCACCTTTTCAACAAGCGCTCTCACCCTTCCATCTCACTATAAGCTAACGTCTCCTTCCATCTCACCGTAAGCCAACATCTCCCTCCATCTCAGTTCTACACCACTTGCACCGTACATACAGTACATACCCCGTACGGTCCACTCGCCTCCGCATTCAAGCCAGCCGCAAGCCAATGACGTCCGTCCACCCTCCACCACGCACACCCACACAGGCCTTTCCCCATCCGCTCACCAACGCAACCGGAAACCAAGGTTTCACCACGACGGGCTGACCTAATCGCCATCTGTTGTTCTTCGTCCCAACGTGCCAACATATCTGTACGGAGTATGTAGTGCAGTACACGAACGATCGTAAACAACAGCAACCCCTTCCTTCCTTTTTTCCATTCCTCCCATGGCCGCGGCGTCATACGTTGCAGGCGCTATAGTTTCACTCACCCGCCTTTCCAAAGCTAATGCCCGATCTTTCTGCTGTACACACATACATATACATACATGCAGACATACAACTTGTCCTCCATTTTGAATTCCCCGCATCCAAAGCTTCGCTGCCTAATCTTTTTCCCCCACGAAAAGCCAATCACCACAATTTTGCCCATATAGTTTCACGTGTCGAAAGTGTAAAAAAGCTCCAACGCCGCGGAGGCGCGGTGGGCCCGGGGATAACACGCAAAAAAGAAGACTGTCACGAGCAACGAGTTTGCTTTTCCGTAGGATGGCACTGGGTACCAGGATGTATGTACACACATACGTGCGAGTAATACATACAGTCACGCACTCGGTGGAAAAAAGGGAAGCGCCAAAACATGCAAGTTTCAGACCCTAGCATGTCACCAACGCACCCCCCTGTCAAAGACTGCTGACGTGTCTCTGCATGAACCTCCTAGGTCCAATCGCTGCCTCTTCGCCTCACTGTTTGTCTTCCGGCATGGATGGAACAAAGGGTGACGGACGAATAAGAATCCAGCCATTTCACTCCGCCCCCTCGCCTCATTCTCGTGATTGAATGCAAAGTCCGATAGAAAAAGAAAAGAAAAAAAGTTGGCTTATCTTTGCGCATGTATGTACATAGCTGTCTTCTCTCCGTGTCCTTCTCGAAGCTTGACACACAAGTTTAGCGCTACATACACTGCAGAAAGGATAGGGCAAACACGTCCACGACCCCGAGCTTAAAAACAAAAAACCGTGACTAGGAGTGCCGCCCAATGCTAAACGCCACCGCGAAGCTTGGGGGGTGGGCTTGACTAACACGCGCCGTCTGGTGCTAGGATTCATGGACAGCCAACCCAACATCGATGGTAGATAGATGGGGGGAGGTTTGCAAACACGATTCATGCCCGAGACTTGAACTGTCTCCGATGTAAGCAAGGTAAGGTAAGGTAGGTAGGTAGCTAAGGTGTGATATTTCTTGAAATAGCCAACTTTCTGTTCTGGTGAACAACCCATGTCTAGCTCCGACATGTTCTGTTAAGTGTTTTTTGTTCCCTCGGCACCTTTGCGAGATCATGACGATGCCCATTCTTTTTGCATAGTTCGTCTCTAGTAGAGACTCAACTCGTCCTGAAACGTACATTGTGTCTTTGCCAAAAGCCTGCCCCCGCCAACACCTGTTACTGTAATGACCAAGGCCCACCACCCCTTTTCTATCACCGTGTTCTGTGGCCCATTCCAGTCGGGTAAAGAAAAACAACGTTGCGCTTTTTTTTGGTTTCTAAAATGGGCGCTGATTCATGCCGAAGCCGGCGTGGCAGAAATGCAAAAATGTTCCACCATGCAAGAATGTAGTAGAGACAAGACAGGAGAAAAATGAGTGAGAGAGAAAACATGAAAAAGTGAAAGTAGATGGGAGCTGCGGCTCCTGCAATTTTTGGGGTTCTCGTGAGAAATGAACGTCCAAATGATAGAACCCTGGTGCTCTGCACAAATATGTACGCTGGGTGTGGTGTACCAAAGGAAACGGAATTATTGTGTTGCTCGTGTTGTCATGTGTTGCGGCCGTGACCCGGATAATCCCAGAGTGAAGAAGACCGCTAGCGATGGCGACAAGAATTCTCATCCGTGTTGATGAGACGAAAGAAAAAAGATCAAATGCCCAACTCCGCGCTGCCCGGGATATGTGTAACCAAGATGTTGGCCATGATGTCGTCACCTCGTATCGCATCTGTGCCAGCCTCGCCCTGCACCAGCTCCATCAACATCACAGGTTCGCTGATTCCTGCCGGACCTCTCAGGCCAGTCCTAGTGTCGCCCTCGACCTGTCCCAATCCGGGGTTCCAGTGTATACGCAGCTTGAACTGGCCAGTTGGGGGCACCGTGTTTGGGCTGTCCATCCAACAGGGTTAGGATGCTCGCTCGATTCAGTAGCAACCCTGGAACGAGGGGACAAAGGACACCTGCTGGAAAAAGGCTGGGTGCTGTACTGGAGCTTGTTGAACATAGCGCACCACGCTCCAGAAAGGGAAGAACGGCTTGGCTTGGCAGGGAGGTAATGAAGGGGCGGGCGTCGGTGGACACACGACGGCTTGTCGGCAAACCTCTGGCGGTGCCATCATCATCAGGGACGGCGTCGGTGACAGGAGTGGTGCGGGCCCCGTGTACTGTTGTTGCTGTTGGTGGCATGCGAAGTCCTCCCCGCCGAGGTACACTAGTCCGGCGGCAGCCTCGTCCGGATCGAAAGCTAGCGTCGCGCAATCGGCTGGTGGCGGATCCTGCTGTGGGCATGGAAGGAATTCGTCCTCGTCCAGGTCTTCCAGCGAGGACGTGCTCGATGTGAGCGATCCTTCGTCGTCGGACATGGTGCTGCCGGGGGAGAGCGGGAGGTCGAATTCGTCATCGTGACCAGCGTCATCCTCGTTGGCAATCAGGTCGAGTAAAGGCTCGGGGGAGGCCGGTGCGGAAAGGGGCGCTGTTCCGGCCGCCATGGCGGCTACCGTAAAGTAAGGGCAGGCCATGATGCGACATCGTAGTTCTGCCAGGCCTATCCTATGGTCTGGGTCGGGGTGGAAAATCCGTCCGAGGATATCATTCAGCTCGTCAGTCAGCGGCAGAATCGTCTTCAGGAAATCCCGTGACCGAGAGTAGGCACGGTAGGTTGAGTCTTGGAGCGATGCTTGTTTCCACGGGTTGCGACCACATGTCAAGTTGACGAGGATGACCCCGAGCGACCAGACGTCATTAGGAGCGCACATGTAGAACGAGTTCCGGTCCAACGGTTCCAGACATTCTGTTCCAAGGGAGAGAAGCAGGCTTCGGTCAGTAATGAACTCGACACGCCATCATCGTCCAGGAGATACGTATACATACCTGGGCTCATGTAGAAGGTCGAGCCGCAGCCATAGTCTTCGGACTTTGAGGCTTCAGTAGCCAGTCCGAAGTCAGCCAGCTTGACCGTCGACCCGTGGCTCGTCACCAGGACATTCTCCGGCTTCAGGTCCCTATGGTAGATGCCGAGTCCATGGCAATGCTCCACGGCATCCAGGATTTGGAGAAAGACCTTTCGGCACAGCTCATCCTTACCAACGTACTGACCATACTCGGTGATGTTCAGAAAGAGGTCACCTTCTGGACAGTACTCCAAGATGACGTAGATGCAGTCCGGGTGCTCCACGATCTCCAGCATGGACAAGACGTTGTCGTGCATGGAAGCTCGATAATGGAGCTTGATCTCTCGTTGCTGGTACTCCAGTTGCCGCGTCTCCAGTGGCGTGCCGTCAGGGTTGAACTTGCTGAGGCACTTGACGGCGTAACGAGCTCCCGTGTCCACATGGACGGCCGAGTACACCACACCGTAGGCACCCGTTCCGAGGATATCCAAGAAGCGGAGCTTCCCTTGCAGCAACATTCCTAATCTCTGCTCCGGTAAGGGTGGCAGACGTCGTGACGGTTGGGTGCGTGTTGAAGCAGCGCATGGTCGATTATGTCTGTCGTTTGCGTGGTCCGGTGAGCCGGGCGGCGTCGGGTATCCGTAGGGGGCATAATGCTGCATGTTATGAGATTTCCGTCTCCTGTCAAAAGACCGCACACGAAGAAATAGAACGTCCAGGTCCACTGGGTCCAAATAGAGGCCGATAGGGAAAGAGCACGAAGGCCAAAGGAATACCAGGTTCGACAAGAGATGGAACAGAGGGGGGGAGGTTGATTTCTGAAGTGACGCCCGATATGGATTCCCTACAGATGTAGTCCGCAAGGCCACAGCAAGTCCAGTTTTGCAAAAGGAAAAGGAAGAGAATAGGGAGTCGACAATTTCCGTACAGATCTGGAAATCCCAAATGCCACGAACTTATCCGACGACCGAGTCAACGGGTCAGAGTAGCAAGTTAGGATGAGAATGGCCGGCTGAACATGAGGTCGACAAATCGAGATAATCGAATCACCACCAAAAGCCCAGGTCCAGTCCGCGTTCGAGAGTATCAAGGAAGGTCGAGAAAGAGTTGTTGCAAGAGGAAGAAGACGCTGTGGGTTGGAAGTCGTTGGGAGTCGGGTTGACGTCGAATGTCGTATCCCGTGGCGGAGGGAGGGCGGGCGACCGGGTACAAGTACCAAACCTCAACCCCCGGGCCAGGAGGTCCCCCTCCTGGCTGCTGTATCTTCCCTGTGCAAGCCTAGGGAACACATGTGTGCCAGCCAGGTGTGGGCAGAGGATGTTGCAAGCAAGCCCCCCGTTGAGGCGGGTCCCCCCCAGCACGAGCATACCCGTGCCATGGCTGGCGCTTGGAAATGCTCGAGTGCGTCTCAAGGCGAGAGGCATCCACTCAGCCGACCCACAAGGTCTCATAACAGACCAGGAGGGTTGGAGTGGAGGGTTGGAGGGTTGGAGCGCCGTGGGAGGCGTGAGCCAGAGAGTGGAAGGGTGGAAGGGTGGAGGGTGGAGGCGATAGAAGGGGGCGCTTGTTTCTGCCGTGCTGCCTTCTTGCAACGGGACTTTGGTCGAGTGCGAGTGCGAGTGCGACAGCCGTCGAGCCAAAGAGTGGATGGACATGGACAGGTCGGAAGTTGAATGGTATGGGGTGCGTGCGCCATGTGCACCGTGGCACCCTGTCTTGGGCCACTGTGAACCTCCACAGATATTTTGTGCGAGCTGCGGCAATATCTGCCGGTATTATGTCAAGGTCCGCCTGTTCCGTAAGGTTTGCCTCCGTCGAAAAGCGAAAGAAAAAGGAAAAAAAGGGGTGATGAAGGCATGGGTCAAGGTGAGAGGGCGTCATCATCATCATCCTCCTCCTCCTCCTCATAATCATCAGATGCTGGTAGTCGTTGTCGTTGTCGTCGTCGTCGTCGTCGTTGCCGCCCGTCGTGGTCATGGACGTGAATATTCCGTACTGGTCGAAGGATCCAATATTGTCAAGCCGTGTGAGCTTCGTCGCCCGACGACATCGCACAGGCTGCCCGGCGCATGCACACTCACACGCGGCCCCGAGCTCCCTGTGGGTGTCGTCCCAGTTGCCTCCCACTCATGTCCTTCTCTATTGCTCGCTCTTCCCGCTCACACACTCACTCCTGACGAAGGGACCACGACACAGACCAAGGAATTGGCTCCCACTGGGTCCGTTTTGTCCAACTTGGGTGGCCGTTCCGTTGTCTGCGTCGATTCGTACGTTTATGCGGGCCTCTCCCCCAGCCCCAAGTGAACCACTGAGGTAAGGGCCTGAAAATGGTTGTTACAGCCATGTATCGACGGCCTCCCCCATTGGCCTCCACCTCCTGCACCTACTGTGCTTGTAGTAAAGCGCGGGTGCTCGGGCATGAGATGGATCAGGGCACGGACAGATGGACAGCCATCATTGCTCCTTCAGGCAGTCTTCGGGGCTCGACCATCACTGATCAGCGACAACAATGTCATCATGGCGTAACCTGCTTCCGTACGAGTAGTCCACCTCTGATCTCCCCATACCGTCATGTGATGATGATGATGATGATGATGGACTGGATGGCTTGCTGCCTGTGCATTTGTTATTGCTCCCTGCTTTCAAGAGAGTTCTGGGGGTGTTTCGCCCGCCATACTACATACATTGGTAGATGGATGTGATGGATGATGATGGTATGTACGTGCCGCGGCCAATGTTTGTTAATATGCGAATCCATGTATGTACATACTCTGTACGCTAGGCGGACGCAGGCCAAAAGCACGCACTTGTAGCGCTGAAGGCATTTTTTTGCCCAGCTTTTCAACGGTGACATTCCTCTTTGTCAGTCAGCTGCCAAAGACAAGCGAGCGGTATAATTACCTGTAATGCTCCGTGTCTACGTACGCGCGCCATCTTCTTGTCGTCTGTTTTGTTTGTTTTCCTGCCCTCTCACTCTGAGACTAGACGTGCTTGCGTGTGTAATGTCACGGCTAAAAATGTGAAACGATATGCATGACCCATGGGGAAAGGCTTGAAAGAGTGAGTCGCGTTGGACACTTTGCCCGGTGGCTTCTTTCAGCGACAAACACTTCTACATATCGCGTGCACTGTTCCGTGTGTAAGTGGCCTGCCTGCATTGCAGGAATGCATGAAAAGCCATCACTCGGTGGCCCACATTGCTTTTCGCGACGAACAGATATTGTTTCCCATTGCAACCAAAAGACCTGCAGATGAGTGAGTGCACCCTTTTTTTTGCGGTGCTACGTATGTACACACACGCAAGTCGGCTTGCGTGACGCAGTCGGCGACGGTCAGGCATCAAACTCGTCGTCAGGACCAGACGCGGTATTATGACGGGGGCTTTTGTCTGAGGAGGCTGGCCTGTTGTGAGTGTCCCCATGAGGGATCATCATACCATCATACCACAACGTGTCACAACGGCGTGAGAAGCACAGCATGAGCATGACCTCAAGCCGCCCACTGTCCTTTGCCTGAACAAGCCGATGGTGCATCACCAAGCGCGCTACGACATGTCGCCAGAGCGTTGTACATACATAAGCGTGCACCCGGTCTTTGTCCCAGCGTGCAAGCGACCAATGGCGGCCCGTCCATTCGATCATCGTTGGTTACACTTGACGTGTCTGGGTGGCTGAACCACTATGCGCCGACACACCACAGTCCAAATCATTGGTTGCGCTTGCATGGTGCTTCTGCTCCGTCAAAGGACGACCAACCATCACAAAAAAGCCCAAGGGTGAGAATGGAGTCGATGAGGGGGTGATGAGCAATCTGTGCGGCATGGCCTATACGAGAGAAGGCAACGCAGGTGGCAGACGCTTGGACATGATCACCACCAGAGTGAGATGATTTGGGTAATGGCCACTGGCCAGTCACCCATCAGTACACCACAGGATGTACAAGTAGGTCTGTAGCTATTGAGCAAATATTGACCAACTCGGTTATGATCGAAAGCAGAGCACGGGCAGCAAAGGCTCTAACAGGTTCGAGAGCGGGATAATAGTGCTATAAAAAAACATCCCTCTGCCGGTTCAAAGTCGTGTCGAAGTCAAGCAATCACGGCAACGAATGTTCTTGGCGGATTCTGGGGTAATAGCGCTCGGACACTCGTTGAACGACTATTATCAGATACGTAGGTGGACCAGGTTAGTCCGTCCCTCTCCTTCGTTGTCGCGAGTCCTGTGAGTCCGTCATCCGGGCAATTCTTGCCAGCAAACGTGTCCTTGCATGTCTCAAGCTCGCAGGCTGGCGGGAGGTGGGTTGTGTGTGGCAGCGCTGCAGGGAGCGTGGGAGCCAACGAGTGCCCTGGCCAGGCACGAGAGCGTTACCTGTAAGAAAAAAGAATGTGGGAGCCGGATCCCGGAGCGCTTAGCACGTATGTACATGTTGAGGCCAGTGGTAGTATGTACTAGCCACCTCCATAGCGTACCAAAGGTGGTGCTGGTGCTGCATCTTGACCCTTGGAGCCAACTCCCTCTCGGCCAATGGAAACGAGACGGTTCGCTGCAGCAGGGAAAAAGGCGAGCGGGGTTGTGTGTGCATCCTCGCAACCAAGACCCCCGTCGCGGCTTGGAAGAAGAGTGAGGCGGATTGCTCAACCGCCGAAAAGCGAGCCACAGCACAAATAGTAAGCTGCGTTATCGTTTCGGGGGGGGCCTCCAATAAGCCACGCCGGACGTGCAGCGGCACACATCCCAGTGCCAACCCTCGTGGTGACACCGCAGCTGGCGACCAAGAGGACTGCCTTGTGAAGTTGTGAT
The DNA here is from genome assembly GCA_018831705.1 of Torrubiellomyces zombiae. Taxonomy (NCBI): domain Eukaryota; kingdom Fungi; phylum Ascomycota; class Sordariomycetes; order Hypocreales; family Ophiocordycipitaceae; genus Torrubiellomyces; species Torrubiellomyces zombiae. Next base: position 2,675 of record JADHZA010000594.1, on the reverse strand, counting down.
AGAAGACTTGTCAGAACGAATGGATGCGCCGTGTCCCCCCTACCTGTAGTAGCTGCCGGGCATGACTAACAGGGCCTTTTCCCTGGAGAGACGGCAGCAAGCGAGCTCGGCCCTCGTCGACCCATTCCTCCCAGCCGTATTTGAGTTGTGTTGTCGCAAACGGGATGGGGAGTCGCGGATGGGCTGGCTGGGTGCACCGTGCACATGACGCTTGACTCTGACTCTGGACCCGGTTGAGCCGCGTGCTCGGACGGGAGAGTTTTTGGGTGCCTCCACGTCGATCGTGGTGATGGATGAACTCCTTGCTCCAAGGCTTTTTTGGCACCAGTTCGAAGAGAAGCGGCTAGAGATTGCGAGAGTGACCATGTGACGGACCGTGCGCTACCATGGATGCATGCTTTAGCACGGCGGCCGGTACTTGCTGGCTACCTGGAATTTCCCCCGTGCTGCTGGCTACCTTGAAGGTAGTGTCTGTGTAATCATTGGACAGCACTGTGAGTACCTCCCCTACAAGAACCCAGTATTATTGCCTCCAGGAGCTAATGCTGCAATAAGGCAGCCGCGACAGGGAAGGCGCCTGCCTCTCCCGAGCTTATTTCACGATAATCATCCCGCCAGCAGCAGGAAGGAGCTATTGAGCGCTGCTTGATTGGCTGAGGCTTGCTTCGCCACCCCGTGCCTTATCTGCATACTGCAGTCTGCAGCTGCCACCCGTCGAGCATGAGGCGCTGATTTGATAGCAGCGCCACCAGATGGTAGGGCAGCACGCTCCAGACTTCCCAGGCCGCGACGAATTCTTCATGCATCCCCTAAGCACTAACGATATGCAGAGGCTTGTGATATGTGAAGACCTCGATTCTTGAATGTCACGGATGTCCTCAGTCGGAAATGTGCGGGAGATTTGACTGCGCATGCTCTCCCGTGTAAGTGGCCACATGGCTTTGCTTTGCAAGCAAAGCAAACAGGAACCCACCAAATACTGTTGCTTACGTAAAGATGATTGCAAATGCTTGGGAGAGATGGTTGCGGATGATTCAGCCAACTTCTGCCGTGATGGATTTCACCAACAAATGACTCGATATAATAAACCCGTTTTAAACTCATTCGTGGTCGTTAGACAATCACGACGCATGCATCGCATAGTTGGACACTTGACATCATGGCTCGCACCACCAGAAGCACCGCAGCGGCCGGCGGCACCGCAGCAACCAGCACGATAGCTCTACCGGAGCGGCTCCCGGGTAAGTCGTCATCCGGCATGGTCCCCGGACGCCGGCCAGTCAATGGAACGACGCCAGATGATCTGCCGTGGCCGGCAGAAGCAACAGTGTCACCACACACCTCAGCAGACGGACTAGGCATATCGAGATGGAGAGGAGTCGCCGTGATTGTAACACTAGCCGGCATCAGCTTCCTCAACACGATGGGATCTGGCATTTTGATTGCCGCCCTTCCCCGCATCGCCGATGAGGTTGGCCTATCCGAGGCGCTGATTCTGTGGCCGGCTGCCGTGTATGCTCTGGCCGCGGGATGTCTGCTCCTAGTCTTTGGCGCCGTCGCAGACGTGATCGGGGCCAAGCTGATGTGGGTGACGGGGAGCTACCTCTACGTCGTCTTCACTTTGGGAGTCGGCCTTGCCCGCACGGGTATCCAGATCATTGTTTTCCGCACCCTGCTGGGCGCCGCCATCTCCATGTGCTTGCCCACAGCGGTAGGCTTGATTGCGACCACGTTCCCCAAAGGGACGTGGCGGAATATTGCCTTTGCCATGAATGGAATGGGAAGTCCTTTGGGCTACGCGCTGGGCCTGGTGCTTGGCGGTATCTTTGCTGACACTATAGGCTGGCGATGGGCATACTACATGATGGCTATCATCAACGTCCTCCTCTCCACTTGTGCCATATGGTCGCTGCCGTCTACGCCGACCTCGTCGGAGAGACAGTGGACTGTGCGCTTAATGCACGATATCGACTGGGTGGGCGCCATCATTATGAGTTCCGCGTTGGGCATGCTGCTGTACGTGCTGGCCATGACATCGTCGTCTTACAAGAAGCTCAGCAACGCGGCCAACATCGTAACCTTGACCCTGTCCCTCGTTCTTTTGGCAAGCTTTCCCTTCTGGATGGACTACCAAGTCAGGAAGGGGAAGCCCGCCTTGATACCCAATAGCCTATGGAGAAATTGGTCCTTCACTTCTGTATGCGTTGCCGTCTTCTTCTGCTGGGCCTCGCTGAACGGCATCGAATACTTTACAACGCTCTAGTAAGTAATACAAGTACACAGAAATTTGGTATGACCGAGAGACGGTTCTAACCTGACCTAACATCACTGCCGCATAATAGCTTTCAAAAGGTGGAAGGCTTGACAGCGTTGCAGAGCTCATTGCGCTTCCTCCCCCACGTGGTGATGGGCACATCGGTCAATATCATCACGGGGTTTCTGATTGCACGAGTCAAGGTGCATACACTGGTCGTCGTCTCAGCTCTGATCACCATGGTGGCGCCACCACTGATGGCGACGGTCAACGTGGGCGAGAACTATTGGCTCGGTCCGTTCTGGGCCATGTTCCTTTCGCCGGTCAATCCGGATGGTAAGAAACCAAAAAATTCCCCCATGCGCACGGAGTACATGCAACACAAAGGGCTCCATATAGGTCCGTGGACATATCTCATGTA
>JADHZA010000593.1:0-11175 GCA_018831705.1 Torrubiellomyces zombiae | reverse complement strand
TCGTTCAAATGGTTAGCCAAGCTTTATTTTACATCGCAGCCGACTGCTCCTTGCTCAAACACGCAGGGCCGTCCAAGATTAAAGATAGTTTTCAAGGATTTTCAGAATCACATACGGACTACGCCCACCAAGATGAGAGCCCCCCGGCTCATTGTCCGCTCGAAACAGCACCGTCTTGTTCTCGGCAGTTCGGCGAGACCGCTACCATCCACACATCAGCCGATACAGTTGCGAATAACCCAATGCAACCGTCATTTACCGTCTTCCGCCCGTGCACTCACCTCAACAGCGCCTCCCTTAGACACTGCTGGAGCCCACAATCTCAGAATCTCAGATGAAGTGGCTGATGCTGTTGCCACCAATAAGCCTGTCGTTGCTCTTGAATCGACCATCTACACGCACGGCACCCTGAGCGACAATCTCGCCTTGGAGCACGATGAGCTCGTCCGGAGTCATGGCGGGATTCCTGCCATAATCGCCATTGTTGATGGTATTCCCACAGTAGGCGTGTCACCGAATGAAATCCTTCGCATGATACAAGGGGGCAATGCCGCCAAAGCCTCACGCCGAGATATATCATATCTCGTGGGCATGGTAAACAGCATCATCTATTTCTCCCACATCCGGTAGCGGTTGGCTGACGAGTATCTCTCCCCAGGGCCGGGCAGGCCGCAAGATTCATGGAGGCACAACGATATCAGGAACCATGCTGCTCGCCCGGCTGGCAGGTATTCGCGTCTTTGGCACCGGCGGCCTGGGCGGCGTGCATCGTGGAGGGGAGACCTCCATGGATGTGTCTGCAGATTTGACAGAGCTAGGACGGACCAGAGTCGCCGTAGTCAGCGCCGGATCCAAGGGGTTTTTGGACATCCCTCGCACTTTGGAGTATCTTGAGACCCAAGGCTGCCTGGTATCGACGTTTGCCGACCGTCGTGAGGGCAAGATAGATTTTCCGGCGTTTTGGGCGAGAGACAGTGGCGTCAGAAGCCCTTCAATTGTCTATACAGAAAAGGAAGCCGCCTCGATAATTTTCGCTCAAGAGCAACTGGGCATCGAGTCTGGAATGCTCTTCGCCAACCCGATTCCCGAGGAATTCGCGATACCCTCGGAGCAGATGAAGACTGCTATTGAGCAAGCAGTGGCTGAGGCGGTAACGCAAGGCTATACTGGGAGCGCAAACACGCCATTTATCCTACAGAGATTGAAAGAGCTTACAAGCGGCAAGACTCTTACTGCTAACAAGGCTCTGGTAACTGCGAACATCATTCGAGCTACGAAAATCTCGGTAGAGCTCTCCAGTCTGCTCGGGGTCAACGCCGAACCAGCGCGGATTTCGTGAGTGTAGCTGAGGCTTGTCATGGGCGAACGGTTCTAATCATGTGAAGAGCCAATAAAAGTCATGAGAGGCCTAAGCAAAGTTCCGAGCCAGTTAGTAAGACTGTCAGTGACGGAGCCGATGTCCTGGTCGCTGGAGCGGTTGCCGTTGATCTGAATTGCGACTATTCGACCAACAAATCCGGTGACCGGCAGCCTCAATTAAACACATCCAATCCTGCCTATATCACGCAATCTGTCGGAGGAGTCGGCCATAATGTCGCGTTGGCGTGCCACTTGGCAAGCAGTAAGAACAAAACCAGGTTTTGCAGTCTGGTTGGTGATGATTTGTATGAATCCCACGCCGCTCTTTGTACTCAAGCAATAGTGACCAAGGAATCTAGGGCCGGGTCGGTCTTGCTATCGGCGATGCAAGACACAGGTCTTGATACTACATATGTCAAAAAACTGAACAAAACCACCTACCCCAACAGTCGAACCGCGCAGTACGTTGCCGTCAACGACGGGAATCGAGATATGGTCGTGGCAATGGCGGATATGGACATCTTCACGCAACATTGCTTAACAGACAGCTGGAGATCTATTGTCAGAGAGACAATGCCGAAATGGCTTGTCATCGATGCAAATTGGAGCTCAGAAGTTATGAAGGAGTGGAGTAAGATTGGGAAAGATCACCAAGCCCAAGTTGCATTCGAGCCGGTCTCTGTACAAAAATGCAAGAGATTGTTTGCATCTCAACGAGGCCTTCCCGCTCTCCACCTCTATCCGCAGGCGAGTATTGACCTGGCAACGCCGAATATTTATGAGCTGTCGGCGATGTATGATGAAGCCAAGACGAACGATTACCTGGACTCTCCTGAATGGTTTGACATAATCGATGCTTTTGGGATGAAAGGTGCCAGAGACAAATTTGTCCGAATTGCATCTGCTGAGCTCACAGATGCTGGTGTGCCGGTACAGTCGATCCAGCTGTTGCCATACATACCTACAATTATAACAAAACTCGGATCTCGAGGGGTTCTGCTTACTACGATCCTCAGGCCAGACGACGCTCGATTGCGGGATCCAGGCGAGTCACGATACATCCTGACCCGGGCAGCACCGGGTCATCCGACGGTTGGAGGGATTTACATGCGGCTATTCCCAGCAGCAGAGACTGTCACGGACATTGTCTCCGTGAATGGCGTAGGTGACACATTCCTGGGGGTCTTAATATCTGGCCTTGCTCAGGGAGGGAGGGTGGACAGATTGATTGACGTTGCTCAACGAGGAGCCGTAATGACGTTGAAGAGCCCCGAAGCTGTGAGCTTGGGCCTCTCACAGCTAGAGATGGATCTCATAAAAGCCATAGATACCCCGTAGATGGACCTTGCCATCAATAGAAAGAAAGATTCTTGCGATAAATTCAGGACTGGAATAATTCGTGACACTTTGAGATCCAGAGAGTGTTCAGCCTTCCAGCGATCTGTAGTCGCTAATTGGCCAGGGACCTCAACTGACCCACCGCCCAGCGGGACCGGCTAATGCAAGGCTGAGCATGTGTCTGGAAAAAAAACCACACCAGCTTGAAATTCATCGTTAACTGACAACTCTTGCACAAGCGATTGACTCGTTTCGTTCAAGAACGATGGCGACAAAAGAAGAAAACTGGCCATCAGAGTCCGAAGCATCAGGTGCGAACCTGGCCTCGGACTCAGAAGACGACGATGCCTTGCAAGAGGATGGCAGAATGAAACCTGCAATGTACGAGAAAGACTCCGACGAAGAGGAGCTTGAGCGACTGGTCCTCGGGAACAAAGCCAGCTTCAGAGAGAATCTTTTCAAGGACGGAGGTCTCTACGAAGTCGACGGAGAGGATTCCGACGAACGAATAGACGATGTCGACACAGGCGGTCTGGAAGACGTGGATGATGTCAATCTCTTCATGCTCGATACTAGCGCGGCGCACGCAACACCTCAGAGAGCAGGACCACACACGAAGAAGACGGAAGAAGGGAGCGCGCCGGCATGGGAAGATAGCGACGACGAACGGCTATCCATCTCCCTCGCGGGAGACACACGTCTGCGAAAGCTACGAATTACCGAGGCGGATGATATCGTTAGCGGCACCGAGTACGTACGACGGCTGCGACAGCAGTATCTACGATTGCACCCCGCGCCAGCATGGGCAAGCGAGGCAAGCGAACGTCCGATTAAGCGAAGGAGACGATCTTCTGCCGGTTCGAGCGATTCGGACGATGACGACGTGTCAGCGCCACCGCTGGACAAGTTCCTGCGGAGTGTTAACCAGCTGCACGGAAGGGGTTCTGCGAAGAAGCGAAAACTTCAACCCGAGGTGCTAGACATTCAGAAGACACGAGATATCCCTGATAAACACAAGGCGCCCGTCGAATGCCTCTCCTTCCATCCCGAATACCCTGTGCTTTTGTCCGCTAGCAAGGCCTCCATACTCTATCTACACCATATCGCCCCCGCCGCTCAGCCGACACCGAATCCCCAACTCACTTCCGTTCAAGTCAAGCAGGTGGACACACGTAGGGCGGAATTTCTGTATCCCCAAGGCAACAAGATCTTCTTCGCCGGACGACGCAAATATTTTCATCATTGGGACTTGCCATCTGGCGTGGTGCAGAAGACGACGCAGATCCTCGGTCATCGTCTGGAGCACAAGTCAATGGAGCATTTCAAGCTCAGCCCCTGTGGACGGTACATGGGGATCATCGCGTCAACGAGGAAAGGCGGCGGTGTCATCAACGTGCTCAGCGCCGGATCTATGCAATGGGTTGCCGCAGCGAGACTGACCAGTCGTCATGGCATTGCCGATTTCGCATGGTGGAGCAACGGAGATGGCATGACCATTCTGGGCCGCGACGGTCAAGTTGGTGAGTACAGCATGGAGTCAAGGACATTCATCGGCATATGGCATGACGATGGCTGCGTGGGCGGAATCGTGATTGCGTTGGGCGGCCATAACGGACCTCTGGCTCTAGGCGAAGACCGGTGGGTGGCAGTAGGTTCCAACACGGGCATCACGAACATCTACGACCGAAACGAGCTCATAGCAGAGAGTAAGCAGGCTATCGGGGAAGAAGCGAGCTTGGTAATCAAGGCGCGGCCGACGCCCACACGGATCTTTGAGCAACTCACCACGCCCGTCACGGCTCTCGCCTTCTCGCCTGACGGTCAACTGCTGGCTTTCGCTAGCAGGGAGACCAAGGACGCGATGCGGCTAGCTCATTTGCCAAGCTGCACCGTGTACCGGAATTGGCCGACGCAGCAGACGCCGCTGGGACGTATCACCGCCATTGCATTTGGGAAGGATAGCGATCTGTTGGCTGTGGGCAATGACACGGGCAAGATCAGACTCTGGACTATTCGGAGCTGATGGCTGACGAGGGACAAGCCTTGTTTTGTACGCACGCAATACATACTGGTAGTATGTTGATTCGGCGATATTTACAGCTGTAGATTGATAAATCGATGTGCGCCACCATGCAAAACCGTGTATGCTCCCGTATCTGATGTACCGACAACCCAAACTCCTGCTGAACCGCGCGCAGTTCGTACATGTTGCGCATCATTATCCGCAATCTACCCGACTTTTGCCCCAGCAGAAGCTCTAGGCCCTAGCGAGCACCAAGTTTTGCCCGAGCATCTTCATGTTGCTCGCCTATGTGTCCAAGGCTTTGTTTCGTAAGACAGCTCATACGAGTTCGGCATCACCTTCTTCCACCAGCGGCTTGGCGCTGGACCACCTCAGGATCAGCACGTCCCCGTTCTCGGCTGGCAGCTCGTTGTCGGCATCGGTTCCTTGGCCACGGACGTCTCGCGCGCGCAACATGCGCACAAAAACTGCGGTATTGAGGTCGGGCCCATCCAACATGCTAATGCCCGTCGTGTCGTTGAGGTTCTGCAGACGGTCCGGAAAGGAGGCGAGGAAGGAGGAGAGGTAATGGTTGTGGAGGAGAGCTTGGTGACGGGTGGCGTAGGCGAGTTCGGTGGACGAGAGACGATCGCGCAGATCTGGCGACGATATGTAGTGCAGGGCGTGTTTGTCAATCTGAGATCGAAAAGCGTGATAAGCATCATGAGGTAAAAAAAGTAGTATAAACGATGGTGACGCTACAGACCTTGGACAGACGGACGCGCAGGTAGCTTCGCACGAGGAACTTGTACCGCTCCAATTCCGTCTGGATAACGATGAGGGAGAAGTTGGTCTTGGGATCCATATTGCCCGTCATGTCCTCGACTTTCTCGATCTGCGACTTGATTCGGTCGTTGACGCGCTCGAACAAGCCGCCCGAGGGCCAGCTAGGAAAACACTCATCAGACCACTCTCCCCTCCTCGTGGCAAAAGCATAGGGAGCCTCTTCAAACTCACTTGAGTAGTTCGGGGGCCGATCTCTCAGCGACCCAGAGGCGTGTCAGGGCCTGTAAGTCGCGTGTGCCGGTGGCGAGGTCGTGTGACGAGGGGTCAACCTCGCGGAGGATGTCGTCAATGTCCATGGCGGAGGAGGACAAGGGCGAACTGATGAAGTAGGTCGGTAGGGGTTGGCTTGCTGGCTGAGATGGCGCATTGTCGACCGAGTCTATGTAGGCCCTCAATCTTTTGGCGGGATGATGGGGTTAAGCTTCACGATGGAAGAAGGGAGCCTTGGTGGGGGAGTTGCGGCGGAAACCCAGAGGGTATCATGTCGTCTCGGGCCAGTGCAAAGACCTGGCGGGGCATTGCTTCAGTGGCTGACGCGACCACTGTGCCACGGCCCACTGGACAGGTTGAGCCCCATTCGTCCACAGCGTCTTTACAACACGTAACATATGTAAGGAAGAAAGAAGTGAAAAAAAGAAACCAATGACTAGATCCTAAGCTCCTCTTGGTGAATGGATGAACACAGAAGCAGTATGGCAACTTCACCATGCTGTGACTCGGTAAAACAAACCATTGTCAGCCAGATCAAGTAGGTCCGAATGCTGTCAGCGCTATTCACGGGCTTCCGCTGCCGAGGTTTGCCGTACATATATCATGCGATTTATTGCCCGCTTGGACTGTAACTTCTCTCCCGCACATTGGCTTGACAAGATTCCTCCTATCTGTTCATCCTCCAAATTCTTAAACATCTCAGCCTTGACACGAAGATGAGCGAATCAGACACAGGCCCCGAGGGCGGAAACCCTCCGTATGCCGCCTACTTGCGCGACATATTCATCAAAGGCTTCCTCCAAGGGGAGGTGCCGGTCGTGACGACGAACCCGAACCTGCTCGAGGAGCAGGCTAGAAAGAAGATGTCCAAGAAGGGCTTTGACTACATCAAAGGCGGCGCGGGAGAGTCGGCCACTATGGATGCAAACCGTCTGGCCTTTCGACAGTGGAAACTCATTCCCCGCGTGCTGACACCCACGACGCCGAGAGATCTGAGCATTACCTTGTTTGGGGAGAAGTATGGTATGATGAAAATCCGACCTGAGCACGACAAAGTGTCACGACGTTGAGACTCAATATCGATGTCAGGTGTTGACTTGTGTTTACGGTAGACAGCCCCCTGCTCATGGCACCCATTGGGATCCAGGCTCTCTTTCACCAGGACAAGGAGATTGGCACAGCAAATGCGTGCGCCGCCCTTCGCGTACCGTTTACGCTTAGCACAGCCGCCTCGGTGAGCATGCAAGAACTTGTCCAAGCCAGTCCCAAGGGGCCCAAATGGTTTCAACTCTACTGGCCTCAAGACGAGGAGATTACGGCCTCCCTCTTACACGGGGCCGAGTCCAGGGGATTCAAAGCACTCGTGGTCACGCTCGATACTTGGACACTCGCGTGGAGGCCGTACGACCTCGATCCCGCCTTCATTCCCTTTCTTCAAGGCCAGGGCGACGACGTCGGCTTCCAGGACCCCGTGTTTCGTCGCAAGTTTGCCGAGCGGAACGACGGAGAGACGCCCGAGGAAAGCACTCTGAAAGCCGCCATGTACTGGTGCGACGAGGCTTTCCCTGGTGTCAGCCGCTCCTGGGAAGATCTCAAGATTCTTCGCAAGTACTGGAAGGGTCCCATCGTGCTCAAGGGCGTTTTGAGCGCACAAGATGCCGAGTTGGCTGTCAGGCACGGTATGGATGGTATCATCGTCAGCAATCATGGTGGAAGACAGTTGGACGGTGCAGTTGGCTCGCTTGACGTACTTCCCGAGATTGTGGACGCCGTGGGCCACAAGTTGACCGTCTTGATAGACTCTGGCATCCGCACCGGGGCTGACGTCGTCAAAGCGCTGGCTCTGGGTGCCCAGGCCGTCTTCGTAGGCAGGCCCATCGTTTACGGCTTGGGAATCGATGGCGAAGCAGGTGCAAAGGCCGTGTTAGCCGGGCTTTTGGCCGATGTAGACTTGACCATGGGTTTTGTTGGAGCGCAGAACGTGTCTGCCCTGAAGAGGTCTCTGTTGAGGCGCCTGCAGCATGTTGGGGACGTGGGACCGCATTTGTGAGCCGGGGATTGGATGTTGTGACGAACCAGGATATGTGCATCATCACATGTAGAGCATCGTCAAATACGATTAGATTACTGTTGCATACCATGTCTAAGATGCAAACACTGATGGTTTCCAAATCTGCTCCAGTCCTTCTACATGTGGGCTGTGATCTCACCAACGCGTTGAACCTTGTCTATTGCACCTTTTTCAGCGGCTTGTGCGCTTCCTTGCGTGCCTGCTCATATCCGTTGACAGCAGCGTAGACCCATTTCAGCAAGCCCGACGATAGCGTCACAAGGGCTGCAGAAAACGTAAAGAGGCCTACACGCTGCGTCGTAGAGAGCAGTTCAAACAACGGATAAGGATACCTGGGTCATCATCAGCATGTCACCGACAACAGGAAGATCCCAGAGACGTAATTACCAGCCATTCTTGCTGAAGCAAAATTCGACCCAGTACCAATACGAAAAGGCCAAGACGGTGCTGAGCGCCATGATGAAATACGCAGGCACGGTCCACGGCGGGCTGAACAGAACCAGGTCCAAGGTCAGAAACACTGCCGGCGCAAGGTGGAAGCCCACGTCTAACGACAAGGGCAAGACAAAGTCGTCCTGCACGAGGAGCTGCGGATCGATGGCGTGAATGCTCCAGTACAGAATAGAGATGACCACTTCGAGCGGCGCGGCGACAACGGCGATGGCATTCTTGGCCCGGAAGAGCACCCGGTTGCCGGAAACGTCGGCAAGGGCGGCAAGGACAAAAGCAACAAGGCACAGGCCGAGGCCGATGATGGTCAGGAATTGCCAGTGGGACCCGTAGGCTCGTGAAATAGGCGAGTCCCAGGATTGGAGAAAGTGGAAGTTTCTGACAAAGGAGGCGATGCCGAGGATATGCAGGAACAGCGAGGAGGATGGCGATGGCGAGGCGAGCCGTTGGAGCGGATGTTGTCGTTGCGCCATCGCATCGGCTTTGACTGCACGGTGAAAGGGTGAAGCTTCGAGTTGAAGTGAGGCTTTATCGCGATGATGCGGGTGAGATGAAAGGTGAGATTCCGTTCCCTGGTAACGAACAGCAGCTATTAATAATTCCAAGGGAGTTGATTAGCTTGCCATGGTGCCCAGGCAGTTGAAGAGCAAGAAAGTAATGACATAGATAAAGGGGCTTGAGACCAGTAGCCTTGGTCACTTCGGAGTTTCCCTTGCTCCAGGGTAGGCTACGGATGTCTGCTTTCGGAGGCTAGCGCGTCATCGAGGTGTGGGTATGGGGGAGGCAACCATTGCCGGGCGATTGAGTTGAACAGTCGTGAGAAAAGAGGACGTCGAGACAATCCTCTCGGCTGACGGATGTGGTATCAAATAGATGGCATAGCGGTGGCAATAAAGGCGAGAAGGTAATAGTGGTAGTGTTGTACTGGAAGTGCCCTTGACATCAAATATCGCCTTGACCACTTGCAAGCTCGCGTTCACCAAGATAAACACCAGTACATGTAATAATGACCTTCTTGTTCACCTCGATGGGCTCGTACTTCCATTATGTCATTCTGGACATTTTTGAACAACCCGAAACGAGGAGACTACAAAGGGTGCTCATTTTCACAAGTATTCAAAACCGTATGAGTAGACAGTAGGACAGATAAAGCTACACGTACTGGCCATGGCGAGACGTATCTGAAGTACAGTAACTAGAGAATACAGTTCTCCCTCTTGTTCTGTATGATGAGGCCGACCGGGCTGGATATCAGTCAATGAAGAGTCACTTATTAACTCGCTTGGGAATCACGGGACCGTAAGATCATGCATGTTTCAAATCTGCATAGCTTGTTCCAGCAACCTCGGCCGGTCGGTACATAACTGATCCATCGTGAGCGATTAATTAATTACATGGTGAAAGACTAGACCTCAAGGGAGATCTCATGCTGTTGGCCACGCTTTACTCATTGGCTCACTGGCTTAGCAACTGCGTTCCACTCTTAGACACTGGCCTCATTACTGCCCTAGGATCACCAAAGGTGCCGAACCAAACAGCCAAATACCGTCGGTCTGTGTAGTCTCGCTGCGATAGCGCGCCGATCGTTGCCAATAACCGCAGGCCGCCCGTAGAAGCATCAAAGGCGCCAAGTCAAATTACTTTGGCCTGCAAACCGGGGCTTGTCGTAAGTTGCCCGCTGTTTGTAAACATGAACTGACCGGGTTTTCCAAGGATTTCATACCTTGTACGGATCGACGTATGGGAGGTTTAGGAGTCCGACACACGTTCCTAAGTCCAGGTCAGTGACGAGATAGAGAAATGGTTTGGAGAGATACTTGGGAATAGACGAGAAATTGCCCATCTCACTGCCCTTTCACCCTGTTCTGACCAAGCTATTACTCTTCAACCACATCAATCGCAAGGGAATCGCAGCGTGATTCGAACACGCATCCCGGAGGGATACCAGACGCTCAAAGCGGCATGCGACTTTTAAAAAGGGCCGAAGCCCGGCAAGGCGTGGGCCCAGACGAACAGGTTGTTGAACTCAGACGAATCAGGGTGTTGACCCAGACGAACAAGGCGTGGGCCCAGACGAACAGGTTGTTGAACCAGACGTAAAATGGCGGCTTGGGGTTTCCCCCGTTAACCATTCATTGGTAGATAGGCTTTCGCCCATCGAGGTTGAGCATCGCGGCTCACTGTTCAATCCGAATCGTACTCCAATTTAATATTGTTTTCCAGATTGGGGGGAAGCTCGGCATCTTCTGTTTTCACAGGCGCCTGCGAGATCGAAAGGCTTGGAGGGACGGGAGCAGCGTCGGGGGCAGGGGCTGCAGCAGCGTTGGGTCTCGCTCGGCTGTAGTTGTTGTGCTGTGAGCATTCAATGTTAGCAGCGTTCGACATCACAGGGTAGACACATCTTATTGTTACCTTCTTGGCCCTTTCAACACGGATGTTACGATCTTGGAACCTCCAGTCTTTGAGGTCCTCTAAAGCCGTGGTGCAATCGGGCCTGGTCTCGAATCCTAGCATAACCCAACCCCTATGCTCACTCCCGGAGTTTTGTGCTTCGCGCCAGAAGAATCTGGCATTATCTGGTTTCCTGAGCTTAGCTCGACAGGCGCGCTCGAATTCTCGGCGACTGCATCTGTAGCTGATGTTTTGAATAAAGAGAAGTCGCTGTCTTCTCTGATATGGCTTGATCTGGTCCTCAAATTGCTTGTGACTGGGGGCCATGTTGATCGTCGGTGCTTTGTAGCGGTAGTTGTAGAGTAGAGTTTGATGGGGGAAAAGGCGACAGTGCAATTCTGATAGATCACAAGAAACCTTAGCAAAGAAATCACTGATTGCAAAGGGGCCAGAAGTGCAAACGTACCGAGTTTTGAGAGATTGCGAGGAGGAAAAAGAGATCAAGGGC
>JADHZA010000592.1:0-11181 GCA_018831705.1 Torrubiellomyces zombiae | reverse complement strand
ATGCAAACGAAGGGTAGAGGAGGAAGTATATGCAGGTGGGAGAGGGATCGTCGAAGGGAGAAGCGAGTGGAAGACGAATTAGGATGAAATACCGTCGCTGGCGGTTTGAGTCCTACGATGACACAGGATGTTGGAACGAGGGAAAAAAACTGGCGAGTTCGTTGGGTCACCGGGGTTGATGGGGGCGCTACAACTTCGGCAACAGACGGATGACTTTTTATGGGGCGTGACCAGGGTGATTGGCGGCCCAAGCTGGGAGAACAAAGGCTGAGAGAATAGGCTAGCTGGTAGGCTTAGCCGCACGTTGCCCCGTACAAAACTTCGTATTTCTTCCACCCTTATGGATCCAGGCCAAGCCTCAAAGCGCAGCACAGCCTCGGCGCGACAAAAACACACCACACAATCACCACCCAAAATTGAGTTGAGCAGTTGGAAATGCCAAACATCGACGATTTGTATGTTGTCTTGTACCGAGGTCTACGTCACCATTGCCTGGCCGATTCTTCGCCTAGGTGTCGCCATCCCGCGTGCAACTTCACAGTTTGAAGGAGCAAGGTGTGGCCCTTGTATTATGCACAAACTTGTGGCATTGATTGATGAAACGCGGACGTCTGTGAGACAAATTACGAATACAAGTTCTCCGTACTCGTATGTACACTGCGGCAGGCCATGAATGATTTATGCACTGGCTTGGAATGAAAGCACTGACACATGTCTTTTGGATCAACCCCTGCAACCCCTGGCTTCTCTGGCCTCTCGAATGACACGTTGTATGTACACTTGCACAAGGACAAGCTCCCTACCGGGAATAATACGGAGTCATCGAATCCGCGTCGCTTGGCCCGACAACATGGGCAAACCGATCCTAGAGTTGCTGTAATTGAGGAATCTTAGTATACCGCGAGTTCTCTCCTCCGGCCCTCTGCACGAGTTGGCGGTCAAGGGCGAGACCCACGACACGGTTCGTTCTCTGAGACGTTCGGGACTGAGCAGGAATCGGAGCTACCAATTGTTCTGCGGCTGCGTGTTTCGAATATACAGGTAGGCCCTTGTACTACTCCGTACATGCAAGTACAATGCAACAGCTAAGGTATGGCGTTGGGGGCGAAGGACAAGCAGGGGATTTGTGAGCGAGAAGCATCCAAAGAAATAAATGCCTTATCCGGCAGCCCATTTTGAGACACGGTGCACCGCAAGATGTGAACACTTGTTTATCACACTGGCGCTCGATAGCTGGCATAAGTGCAAACACTGACTACTAATATTCGTGCCGAAGCCAAGGCGGGAGGAGACTGAAATGCTGACGGCAACGAACCGTGCAACACAAGCTGAAGTTAGATGCGTACGAACACAGCTAGCTCCTCTCGCAGCGCTTCTGCCTTTCGAAGATGTCAACAACCGCGGCCCCCGAAGTTGGCATTATTGCAAATCACTTCATGTGCATCGCCCGCACAGAAAACGGTAATGTTATGCCGAATTCATTAGAGCATGTGCAGGTTGAGGTTCAACGAGGGTAAAAATGCGCAAGAGAAACGCCATCACACTCCGAAAATCCTAATCTATATCGGGTTCATGTCAACGCGAGCCTCCCTGGCACCGCGAGAGAGGTCCATAACTGGCACATTCAACGTGCGTCGAGGGAGATTAATGGTGTCTTGGGATGTAAGTGCGTTGAGCTCCCGGCCAAGGAGAGCAGCATCTTCTTCTTTTGTTGTTTGCCTTTCTTCCAGTTGCAATCCTCATTGTTCGGGACCCCAGCCTGTATGCCCAGACCTTTCGTGTCCGGAGAGATTAAGACGGTTCGTTCGAGGGCTTGGTGAGGTCATCAGCTCTGTTGGAACTCGCTGATTCGAGGAGAGGAGAGGAGTAGAGAGGAGGAAGAGGACGAGGACGAGGAGAAAAATGTTGAAGGCGACATCTTCTTATACTACCTGTCGGCGAGGCAAGCCTGGAAAAGAGACTGCACCACAAGATGTGGCCAATGGACCCGGACAAGGTGCGCATATATATGATGAGGCGCCTGACCTATATATCCGTGGTGCCTGGGGCTACGACCTGCCAAAAGTTGGGTAATGTCGTAACCTTCTCCCGAACCGGCCGATTTTACCGTGAGTTGGCGTCCAAAGGTGCATTCTATCGTAATTTGTCTCCCGATTTAACACGCTGGTCTTCCGTTATCTACTCAAGTCGTAGCTTACGCCGTAGACATATCTTTGTCTTAGGCAGGGATCGGATCATTTAGAGTTTATCTGTGATTGATTGGTCTTTCTCCGTCATTATGGCGTTCTCCTAGCAATCATGGTGTTCTTCTCTGCGATCAAGAGATTCTTCATGACGGTGACCTTCATCATGGCGTCCTCTGCTGCCGCTGCTAGCTGGTCTGAAACATCCGAAGCTGGCTATTGGTAGATGATTGAAGAATGACAGGAAAGGAAGATGAATAAAACACATTAGTTCGATTCCGTTATATGGAATGTCGGAATTCATCAGGAGAACAATCGACAGTGTAACACATGTAAACATACTATGTTCCTTGGCCTCTTGTTCTATTCCTATGTTGAAAGGTATATAACTACCAATGATTTATATGCTGTAATTACTACGTTTCTGTGTTGCCCGCCAGTCTGACCCCCGGGCGAACAGGAAAAAGGACAAGGCGCCAAAAAGGGTGGGCTATAGATTGGCACACGTGGGGTCCGCTCTTCCACTCATGTGGCCCGGACTTCATCGTTATCGTCGTCGTCGTCGTCGTCGTCGTCGTCGTCGTGATGAGTAGGTGAGAGACAGTGAGGCGGCCAGTTCCAGCTATGGGCCCGATGACGGGCATCGAGCCCATGAAGGTGCCTGCCATGATGATGACTGGCGCCAGTGACTTGCTGGTATTACCTATTACCTATTGGTTCAGATGGACGCGGCAAAAGTCCACTATAGATGTGACAGTGTCGACGGTCAACCCAACGATGATCTGAATGGGGGTTTCTTCAAGACTCTTGGGGAACTTGTGGATTTGAGCCACGGCAGATTGGATGAACATGCCTCAGAGGGTATCCAACTTCAGACGCAGGTCTTCAGTTCTACTCCCAGTGCAACCGCGTATACGCCAGCCAAGATATTGCTGGAGCTCAAATCTGGTGAACACGGCTTGGAGTGGTTGCATCTTAGGTAATTTTGATTAGGCTTTTGGCATGGAGGCAGTCTAGCTCAATTACTGCTGCTACCATCTCGTGGCAGTCTCTCCATTGTTGGGCATTGTCCTCGGGGCTGAAGTCTAGGCTGCAGACCTGTCTCGTTGGTCCCTTTGCCCTATAAGCCTTGATGAAGTCTGGACTGTAATGATCCCCCTTTGTTGGAGGAAAAGAGTTCAGGCATTTGCCTCCCTTGGAATTGGAACTCCTGTATCGTCCGAAGGTTCCGCGAAAGGACAGGCTTAGTTGCTGGAAGCAACAGAGACAGTATGGAGCGCATAGATTGTCGAGCGCGATGGGGGCCGGGGGTCAGTTCTTGGGAGACGTTTGAAGCCGGGGAAAGGGTAAGGATATATGTTTTGTGTCGGAACCGGGGCCATCATCGTGTAAGAAGGCATCCTCGGAACCACATGATCCTTATGCAAACTAGGGTGTGTTGTGCCCATGGGGAAATAGGGCAGAGAGGGTTGTGAGTGTTTACATGCCCTGCCGATGGACACCGTCCGGGAGAAGCATGATTGACTGGCTAGCCCTTGTTCGCTTCGTCTCATAGAGATATCAGCTATTCTTCAACGCTTGGAGTGAAAACATGGTGATAAGGGAGTCAGTACATGTGCTACACGCACTTGCCGCTCAATATTGCTATCCCAGGTGGTGAATAGTAGAAACACGCCCTTGGGCTTGGGAAAAGTATGCCCGAGGGAAGGTGGACTAATTGACCCTATGCAGAGCAAGGCGCAAAGAGCATGTTCCGTATCGAGCAGAAATTGATGATCCTGGTCCATGTTGCTCGTCACACCCACGATGGCACGTGGTGGTGGGAAGATCATATGCCTACCTAGATCGTTGTATGGCCAAGTGACCGACGTGCCGACCCAGCTGCAGCCAAGCCTCATCCCAGCAACCGATCCTACCGTGGGGGGATGCATGCATGTGGTTCCTGGCTATCGCGTCTCAACGCGTCAACATGATAGGACATTCGTACTTGACGAACCCCTGAATCACCGCATACATACTTGTACAAGTACTCGGTGGTCAGATTCGAGGGAGGATGTGCGCTGGTTCTCTTTCTGATGACGAAGGGAATAGCCCGATTCGCCGTCGATCTTGACGATATGGTAAAAACGGGGGGGAAGTGACGCTCACGTGACCATATGCTGCATTACCTCGTTGCTGCATCCCGCCGCGTGCTTTGGAACGCTTTGGCTCTACTCATTCGGCCCTATCTGTTAACCCAGTCATCAGCACATCCTGCGAACAGCTGGTGGAGGGTCAATGGCTGTTAATACTGGCTGATAATGACTAGCATTACATCTACACAAGCACAGAGTCAGTCGGAGATGAGATGTCTGCTGACTAACTCAACTGGCCGGGTGGGCAATGTGCTCCGAGATTAAGCTACTGTCACAGTGGGGTATGGAGCGTTGTTAGTGACGGGTAAAGCGCGGATATTTCATTTGTAAGCGTAGGAAAAGGGGTTGCACGCGAGGGTCCTAAAAAGGGCGCGCAGGAACGGAGATTACAAGCTTTTTCCTATGTAAGCTAATTGACTTTGATCTGACTATCTGCTTGCCACATATTGTGTGACAGCTACTCTGTGGACCTACCTTCCTGATTCGGAAAAAATGCCTAAATTACCGTTGACGCGTTGGAAAAGCTTACCTGCAGGTACTACTTCTAAGTGCGCCGTCAAAACACCGGATAACTCTGCTAAAGAGTGAACAGCCGTGAGCACAGCTACTACTGGCACATACATGCACCAGGTCATATGGGGGGCGTTTGGTCGCCTGGCGCGGCCGGATGACTTTAGGTTCCATTTCCAACAGTAGAGCTGTGTGTACTCCGTACTCGCTTCAACCTTAGGCTCGCTGCATTCATCATCTTGCGTATCGCAATTTCGAAATGAATCGGAGCTTCTCCAGGAAAGGGGTGGGTTGGAGGAGACGGCGGCCGTACTTAAACGGCCGCCCCCCTGGTTATCGGGTCTTAGCTGTCGGCTGCCGGATTGCTTGCCGATCCTCATCTTTTGGACGGCTTCCACGAGACCGCGTCGTCTCGCCCTCTCAATCAAGATGAAGGTGGCCAGCTTGCTAAGGGTAGCTCTCACGCTGCCCTTCGCCCATGCCCTTAGCTTGAACGGCAATGGCTATGGACCGTCGTATCAGATTGTCCATGAGCCCGAGAGGCGCTCGAAGGCGCTTCAAGACTTTGTCACCTGGGACAATCACTCCCTATTTATTCATGGCGAAAGGGCCATGATGTTCTCGGGCGAGGTCCATCCCTTCCGATTGCCTGTGCCGTCTCTGTATCTCGACGTCTTTCAGAAGATCAAAGCCCTCGGCTTCAACCTGGTCTCCTTCTACGTCGACTGGGCTCTGCTTGAGGGCGAGCCCGGCCACTTTCGCGCTGAGGGCATCTTTGACTTGGAACCCTTCTTCGATGCGGCCAAGAAGGCAGGAATCTATCTTCTGGCTCGGCCGGGACCGTATATCAATGCCGAAGTTAGTGGTGGCGGCTTTCCCGGCTGGCTGCAGCGCGTCAAGGGCGTTCTGAGGTCCCAGGCCCCGGACTATCTCAAGGCGACCGACAAGTAAGTTCATCTTGGACGACCCATACGGTTCGGGAGTTGTAGCAGTTGCTAAAGAGCTTCGACAGCTACATGAAACATATTTGTGGGATCATCGCCAAGCATCAAATCACCAACGGTGGCCCCGTTGTTCTTTACCAACCGGAAAACGAGTACAGCTCTGGCCATAACATCCCGTTCCCGAATGGACAGTACTTTCAATATGTGATCGATCAGGCTCGCAGCGCCGGAATCGTCGTTCCCATGATCAACAACGATGTCGGCCCTTATGGGAACTACGCACCAGGAACAGGCGTCGGTTCAGTCGATATCTATGTTTGTCTGCACCCAGTCCATCCTTTTCCGCCCGAGCTGACGTGAAACAGGGGCATGACTCTTACCCTGTGGGATTCGACTGTGTAAGCTGTTGAAACTTCTCTGTGGACCTACCTCCTAGATTTGCTCACATAAATGCAGGCGAATCCGTATACATGGCCTCCGAACAAGCTGCCCACAAACTTTCACAAGCTGCATTTGAAGCAGAGCCCTCAAACCCCGTACTCCATTGTAGAGGTACGAGCGCAGATTAGAAGACAATGACAGCTGACTGACCGCGTTACAGTTTCAAGGAGGCACGTACGATCCTTTCGGGGGATGGGGATTTGAACAGTGCTCCACGCTGGTGAACCACGAGTTTGAACGCGTTTTCTACAAGAACAATCTGGCTGCCGGCACCACAATCTTCAGCATCTACATGGTATGTACAGGAGATGAATCAATGCCAAATTACGACTAATCGTAAATAGATATTCGGCGGCACGAACTGGGGGAAC
The DNA here is from genome assembly GCA_018831705.1 of Torrubiellomyces zombiae. Taxonomy (NCBI): domain Eukaryota; kingdom Fungi; phylum Ascomycota; class Sordariomycetes; order Hypocreales; family Ophiocordycipitaceae; genus Torrubiellomyces; species Torrubiellomyces zombiae. Next base: position 4,597 of record JADHZA010000592.1, on the reverse strand, counting down.
CTTGGGCACCCCGGAGGCTATACATCTTATGATTACGGCGCTGTGAGTGCCGAGCGCTCCTCACCTGCAGATAAAGTGTCTTACTAACTTGAATGGCAAACCAGTGCATCCGTGAGAATAGAGTCATTGACCGGGAGAAGTACTCGGAGCTCAAGCTTGAAAGCCAGTTCCTCAAGGTGTCTCCCAGCTATATCCTGGCCACACCAGGCGAGATGACCACGGGAGAGTACAGTGAAAATAAAGCCGTGACCGTTACACCTCTCTTCGGAAGCAACAAAACGTCGGGCAACTTCTTCGTTGTCCGTCACACCGACTACGCCTTCACGGGTTCCGCCTCGTACACACTCAAACTACCCACGTCGCAAGGCAACATTTCCATCCCCCAGCGCGGCGGCAAGCTTTCGCTGCATGGAAGGGATTCCAAGATTCATGTTACGGACTACCCCCTCGGCGGACGTACCTTGCTATACTCTACGGCAGAGATCTTGACGTGGAAGAAATTCGCGGACAGGACTGTATTGATCCTGTATGGTGGTCCGAACGAGATGCACGAGTTTTCTCTCGATACCACAGCCGAGGTCAAAGAAATTGAGACCAAGAGCGATTCATTGTCTCACTCAGCCAGCAACACGTCCGTGGTCGTGCAGTGGAATACTGGGCCGAAGCGTCAGGTCATTCAGGTTGGCGATTTGCAAATCTATATGCTTGGTGAGTTCCCTTTGTTCATATTCTGCTCAATGATCCGTGCTAATGGAATGGTTAGACCGAAACTCCGCCTACCATTACTGGGTCCCTGACCTGCCCGGAAAGGGCGCATCGCCCTCGTATGGCACCTCACTCATGAATCCCGAGTCCATTATCGTAAACGGTGGCTACCTCGTTCGCTCCGTGGCCGTTGACGGGCCCACGCTCTCGTTGAAAGCTGATTTTAATACGTCAACATCTCTCGAGATCATCGGAGCACCAAAGGGTGTTTCCAAACTACAACTCAACGGCAAAGACCTCAGCTATACCAAGACGGCAAGCGGCAACTGGAAATCGAAACCTGATATCCAGATACCTACCCTGTCATTGCCCGATCTGTCGAAACTCCACTGGTATCACATCGACTCTTTGCCCGAGATTCAGGCCCAATACAACGATACGAAGTGGACGACTGCAACACCAAAGCCGAATACGAGACCCGTCACGCAGAGCGATCTTCCCAAAGCCAAGGGGCAAGCCTCGACCTCGGTATCGCTCTACGGTTCAGATTATGGCTTCAACACGGGTACGCTCCTGTTCCGGGCGCATTTCACAGCCAGCGGGAAGGAATCGGAACTGCGTCTGTGGACTACTGGCGGCAATGCGTACGCCAGCGCCCTCTGGCTCAACAAGAAGTTCATCGGCTCCTTTAAAGGCACCGATGCGGAATCAGACCGAAACTCAACTTACAAGTTGCCAAATCTGGTGGCGAAGAAGGACTACATCGTCACCATCATCGTAGACAACATGGGGCTCAACGAGAACCTGAATTCCGGCTACGACGACATGAAGACGCCCCGGGGCATCTTCGACTACGCCATCACAACAACGAACAGCTCGACCACTCCCGTGTCGGAATGGAAGCTCACCGGCAACCTCGGAGGCGAGGGTTACGTCGACAAGGCGCGCGGTCCGCTCAACGAAGGCGGCTTCTTCTTCGAGCGCAAAGGCTATCACCAACCCGCACCACCACTGAACGCATTCACTCGCGGCTCTCCGTACGAGGCGACCAAACGTGCCGGCATCGACTACTACACAGCCAAATTGCCCCTCAAACTTCCCTCAGACCAATATGACATCCCACTCTCCTTTGTTTTCGACAACAGCACGCACGCCGGCGACTACAGAGCTCAACTGTACGTCAATGGCTTCCAGTTCGGCAAGTACGTCAGCAACATTGGTCCGCAGACAGAGTTTCCTGTACCCGAGGGGATCCTGAACTATAATGGCGATAATTGGCTCGGCGTGGCGATATGGGCGTTGGAGAGCGGTGGCGCGCGGATGCCGGGACTAAAGCTCAAGGCCGGCACGCCCGTGCTGACGAGCCGGGAGGAGGTCAAGCTTGTTGACGCTCCCACGTTTACGGAGCGGCCGAACGCGTATTAGGAAGTATTCGTCGTCCGCTCAGACAATGAGATCAGGATAGTGGCCACTCCCGTCTTCCGGAGAAGAAGCATCCTGACGATGCCGTCCTTCATAAGGCGATGTGCGGGAGCTGGGCCGGATCGCCACGCAAGCTTGCGGCAGTCATGGGAGGTAATGTGGCACGCGAACACCTCAATGTACAAGTACGTATGCATGAGTGAAGTGAAAAGCGTTTGTCGAATCTGAGCTTGGCGAAAATGTGATGGCATAATATACGAAGGGTTTACCCGTTCCGCAAACGATTGTCTTGTGACATTGAATTGTCACCATTTTTCGCAAGATGCACTGCTTAGTTCGTTCCTTGAAACAGTTTGCCCTGATCCCCAAATGCACCCCGGCCATAAGTTCGGATGAATGCTGGATGAATCATGCTGCACGGAGGGATGAGACGGGCTCGGTAAATCTACAGAAAAACCCATGTCATCCGGGCGGAGGGAACGCACGTCGTCACAGTTAGCTTGTTTACCGTAAGCGACGTCAACGGCGTGTGAGAGAGTCTCATGAGCAACGAAACAGCCTTTGGTTGCTTGAACTTTTCGTTACCATCTCCGTGAATTGAAGTTGGTAGGCAAGGTTCAACGATGATGCTGAAACATGTATCGGTTATGACGACAAACGGCCTCCCGCTTACAGCGTAATAATCGGACAAGCAAGTCGCCTTCTTGACTGTAGCGATGAAGTCTTGCACTTCTTTCGTATCCGTCCGTTTGCTGACACTTCATCTCTGTTTGAACTGCCGCAGGGCACGTTTCAGAAGTCGCTTGTTGATCGTCATATGAAGCAGTGCCAGATGTATATATAGTCTCACGCGTGCAACTGTTACTGGATCGCCAGTTCAAGTCTATGAATCAAATTCTTTGAGCGTCAAGATCTTTCCAAATCAAACAGCAGCTGAAAGAACGTTCTGTCGAGTCTGTCACCATTTCCTGGAAAGATGTGGCTGGCAGTAATCCTCATCTTTGTCGTGCTGGTGCTGATTCTCCAGAAACGGAAGCCAGCAGCAGACGAAAGTGTGCAGCAATACGTGCTGGTGCCTGTTCGCGACAGACAACAACCGGGAACTGTGCAAGAAATTGTCAAAAAGCAGCGATCGATAGTCGACTTCAGTTTTGCCGGCAAAAACACTATCGAGAAGCGATTGAGCCTCCGAGCCCTGCCGAACCAGAGACTTGTGCAAGCATTCGGCATCAATAATTCTTTCACAACTACATCCGTGGCCACGCACCGGAAATTTGTGAAGACGTCTTCTGGATTCCTCAAGGTCAGCAATAAGACGTGGCGGGAGCTGTTCTACAAATCTGAGGACGAACTAAGACGCAAAATAAGCGATGCGAAGCGATCTGGCGGCGGACAACTACCCCTGGCCTCATGCGTGCGAGACCTCTGCTTGAGAAGTGTGCTCAGCATACTGTTCAAGATAGACCCCATGTTTCCGTCGACGAAAATGATATGGGTCATTGCCACGGAGATTAACAACCAGTGGCTGCGGTCCAAGAGCGAATTGTTTGTGCCCAAGTCGGAGGGGCTACACGCCGCATTGGCCAGTCTCGAATTGAAGATAGAGAAAGACGGACAAAGCTGTGACTTGACACCCGAGCAGGCTCTGGAGCTCATTCTTCCGTCGTACGAGACGCTCTGGCGCGTCGTGCTTCTGACGTTTGTGACGGCGTATCATCGAGAATACCACCCCGATAACATCGAAAGAGTCCGCAGCGTCCCAGATTGCCTTGGCGACATTGCCAGGGAGAAGGAAGCACTCAAAGTTGCCAAGGTTAGTCATTACAGGAATTATCCGGTCCCAAGATGTTGGCTAGCCTAGAACCACGGATGCTGAGATCTGAGCAGGAGGGTCTTCGGCTGTTTCCAAGTACAAAACGCGTGTATCGCGCTGTTGGACGGACAGAGATTGCCGCCGACGTCGAATGGTGTCATCGAGACGCTGAAATATGGGGACCTACGGCACTGCAATTCCATCCTGAGCGATTCGATAAGATGTCGAAGCTGCAGCGGCAGGCATATTTCCCGTTCGGGCTTCATCCACATCTGTGCCCAGCATTTGGGGGGTTTGGAGAACGACTGATCACTCTGATGGTCGTGGCACTCGGACGGCAGTTGCCGTGTGGACCAACGACAGTGTACCTTGGCGACGGAGCGTTGGCCTCGATGGCTGGATCGGCTCTCCCTACGAACAGAGGAGACATGGAGGGATGGATTGTGCAGTTGTAGAGATGGAGCAGGGGCGACGAGGTGCAAGATGGAAGGTCTCGTGGCCATGATAAGCAGACGTTGAGGGACGCTTAGGTAAGTAGGACCCCCCCCGAGTGGCCCACCCCCTCGAGTGGCCCACCCCGCCTGTTAAGGCTCACCACCTATTTTGTACTGTAATCCTTAACAATAAAGGTCAAATAAATCACTAATTTCTAAGCGT
>JADHZA010000591.1:0-11387 GCA_018831705.1 Torrubiellomyces zombiae | reverse complement strand
ATGAGAGTTATACGTAGCTACGGAAACTACGTAGTAAGATCACAGCCCAATTCCAAACCAGCAGTCACCGTTCCAATACGTGTAAATCAGCACGGCTCACGTGTCCCGAATCCCTCCTCTCTCTCCTTTACCTTTCTCTGAACCTCCTCATTGCTCGGCCTTGAACGCAATGGGAGGAAGAGGTGTCCATAGGAGGGTCGCGCGTCCATCTCAAGACTTGGAACACGTTCTGCCTTATCGACTTCCCGTGAATCTCACCCAGTAGGAAACAAAGGCGTCAAAAGAGCTCTAACAACGTCGACAAAGACATTGAACCTTGGTACTGGTCTTGACAGAACGCATGACATATTCGCGATTTTGGCAGTTACAGCAGTACGCCATACCACGGGATTGTTCATTCCCACGGCACACATTGCACGTCTCACGGACTTCTGCCGTAGTCCATTCCCGATAGTAGCCGGACCCGTGGCAATCCGAACAGTCCTTGTCGGGAGCCTTCTGACGACGATCGATACCGAGCACGCTCGCGACATTGCTGCTGATGCTTCTATTCGGATGCGACATATTGACTAATTCTGCTCGGTTAGTCGACTTCAGTCAGGATACGCAGCGTGGTCTGGACTTTTGTACCTTGGATTAAACTCAGGTAACAACTGTTTTGAACAAGATATGGTGGGAGCTGGGAGATTTATCTGAGAGTTGGGGTCGCGATGTAAAGGGAAGATAAGGAACGATACTCAGGGTCCATGACGATATTTATAATCCTTCGTTTTCGTCTTCGTCTTCCGGAACAGATGCGTGCCGTTTGCTCGATGCAGTCATCTTTTGCGACCCAACCTTCTCCTGCAGGTCTTCCCGAAGGCGTACAAAGGCAACCTTCGAGCTGGCTGCCCACCCACCGCCCAGCGAAAGCTGCCATTGGCCAAGCATGGCTCGATCCGTCTTTATGAGCCTGACCGTGGCGCCTAGATCTTGCTCCAATGGGTTCCGTTGGGTAAAAGGTGCTCCCGCGGCGGCTCTATGAAGGCCTGGAAGCAGACCGACGCCGGTCTGCTCAAGGCCGGCACCTCCTCCTCCCTGCAAAGGATCCCCGGTTGATCTCGCGTACTGACAATCTCCTGGCTAAAGACATCAGGTAGCTTCACGGCGTGAACAATCCATAATCAATCGTGGACGACTTGCGCGGCAGGCCGATTCCGCCTGCGACGAGCCTATGTAGGTTGGGCATCGTCGAACTCGCCAACCAGGGCACCAAGACTCAGCCTCCTGCGTGTGCAACCGTTGGATGCAGCCTGTCAATAGTTGTTCATCACTTGTGTCTTACTTCCCTCGATGATTGGACGTCTCACATGATCTGGCGCAACCGATATTGTGCACGTTTGTCCATGTGCATCTGCATCTGCATCTGACCACCCAAGAAACATGAATCCATAACTTGACCCGTCCGCTAAATCATGGAGACAACAGCAGACAAAAGCCCAGCAGAGGGCTCGCCTGGTCCAGACCGTCACTCATCTCGTTCGAGGCGGCGACAGCGACGAGTAAACCATGTTCATGCTTCACTCGATATGCCGACATGTTTGGCGTTGCGACTGGGAGGCTCCAAAGTTCCGCTGGACGTCGTACAACACTCGGTTCCAGCAATAGGGCTGACCTCGGACCGGGGAATGATAGGGATCCTTCTGTTCAAGGACTGAAAGTCTGGCAGGAGATCAGGCTGGCCTTGATGCTTCTCGACACGCTCGACGTCCGCGAAACGCGATAGCTCTGCGCCTTATGAAGACGTGAGAGCCTAATAGACAGAGCCCAGACGGGTTATTTGCAGCGCCTGTTCAGCTTGTCGCTCGCATGAGAATATACTTGAAAGAAATCACCCAAGTTTCCATTCTACCAAGTCTATGATTGATCTGTAGGCCTTGTCTCGCTCTCCCCCCATGGACTGATCTCTCGTAGCTGCTACCGACAGTCCAGCCTTCATTCAAAACGTTCTGTGCAGCTTCATCCATTGGCCATTGAGTCTCTCTGGCATCGAGATGCATGCACGGGAGACACAATGATACAAGAAAGTGAAATCATAGCTTTTGTTTTGCCTGCCAGCTCTGCAACGCTGCTCCCCGCCACGAATCCCAATCACATTGAACATGAAAGCGTCAAAGACAAAGGAAAATCGCCCCCCAACTACATCGCCGTCTCATCCGCGTGCCTAGCTTCGCGGTGAAGCTTGCAACACGTGTACAAGGCTCGTCCGCTCACAACGGACACGGGGGCCGCTCTCATATACAAGCCAGAATAACCTCGCTCGTCGAGATTTTCAGATTCCCACAACACCTAACATTTCAACGACAAATTTATCGAGATGACATGGCTTTGGTCACGAGCCTCTTGAGAGCGAGCTCCTGCTTCTTCAAGTCGTCAGCGCTGCTCTCGTTCAGCTCCAGAGCAGCCATGGCGTCGCTGATGGTCTGCTCAATCTTCTCCTTCTGACCACGCTTCAACTTCAACGACAGAGTCGGGTCCGAGACGATCTCCTCGACGCGGCCAATGTAGGACTCGAGCTGCTGCTTGGCCTCGAAACGCTTGCTGAAAGCCTCATCGTTGCTCTTGAAAGCCTCGGCATCTGTTCGTGTGTTAGAGAGCTGATGGGACGAATATCATAAAGGTAGAGGAGTGGAACCTACCAGAGATCATCTTCTCGATCTCGCCAGTGGAGAGCTTGCCGACCGAGTTGGCGATGGTGATGTTGGCGCTGCGGCCCGATGTCTTCTCCGTCGCCGTCACCTTGAGAATACCGTTGACGTCCACCTCGAACACGCACTCGAGGACAGCCTCGCCGGCCCTCATGGGAGGAATGGGAGCCAGAGTGAACTCGCCCAGCGAGGTGTTGTCCTCGCAGTTGACACGCTCACCCTGGTAGACGGGGAACTGGACTGTTTGCTGATTGTCTGCGACGTTGGTGAAAGTCCTGTCGATTCGGTTAGTTGTCAAACCGCAAGCCGCAGATGAGATTAATGAGGTACTTGCCTCTTGCGCAAGCAAGGCACGGTGGTGCCTCGTGCCACGACCTGGGCAAAGATGTTTCCTTCCATGGCCACACCCAAGCTAAGAGGGATGACGTCAAGCAGAAGCAAGTCTGCCGTCTCGGCCGATGTAGCCTTGCCAGAGAGGATACCGGCCTGGACAGCCGCGCCGTAGGCCACGGCCTCATCAGGGTTGATGCTCTTCTCCAGCTTCTTGCCGTCGAAGAACTCCGACAGGAGCTTCTGGATACGAGGGATACGAGTGGACCCACCGACCAAGACGATCTCGTCCACGGCCGTCTTGCCAACTGCGGCATCCTTGAGAACCTGGGCAACGGGCTCGAGGGTGCCAGAGAAGGCCTTGGCGTTCAGCTCCTCGAAACGAGCACGCGTGATGGTCATGGTGAAATCCTCGCCGTCAAAGAGAGAGTCGATCTCAATGGTGGCCTGGGCACCGCTCGACAGAGTACGCTTGGCACGCTCGCAAGCAGTTCGGAGCCTTCGCAAGGCGCGGGCGTCGCCGCTCAAGTCCTTCTTGGACTTGCGAGTAAAGTCCTTCTTGCAGTGCTCCAGGAGGTTGGTGTCGAAATCCTGGCCACCAAGATGGGTGTCGCCAGCAGTGGCCTTGACGGTGAAAACACCGCCCTGAATGTTGAGAAGCGAGACATCGAAAGTGCCGCCGCCCAGGTCGTAGATCAGGACGTTACGCTCCTTCTCCGACTTTCCAGAGCCAAGACCATAGGCGATAGCAGCGGCGGTAGGCTCGTTGATGATACGGAGGACGTTGAGCCCGGAGATGGCACCGGCATCCTTGGTGGCCTGGCGCTGGTTGTCGTTGAAATAGGCGGGGACGGTAATGACGGCCTTCTCAACCTTCTTGCCGAGCTTGGTCTCGGCAATTTCCTTCATCTGTGGAATGGGTCAGACAACAGGGCGTCCCACGTGCATCGGGCTCTACCCGGCAGATGGAGCGAAGGGTACTGACCTTGAGAAGAACCATGGCGGAGATCTCCTGAGCGGAGAAAGACTTCTTCTCGCCGAGGTATTCGACCTCGATCTTTGGTGTGGTGCCTTCCTCGATGACCTTGAAGGGCCAGGACTCGATGTCCTTCTTGACTGTGGGATCATCGAACCGACGCCCGATCAGACGCCTGGAAGGTGAGGACACATGACGTTAGTGCTCAAAGACCTTAAACAGCGTCGATAGATGTGCGCGGGAGAGGGGCATTATGCTCGAGCGTGAGCGGGTATCATAAAACAACTCACTTGGCATCGAAGACAGTATTTCGGGGGTTCATGGCGGCATTGTTCTTGGCCGCCTCACCAATCAGACGCTCCTTATCGGTGAAGGAGACGAAGGAGGGCGTAGTGAAGGAACCCTGCTCGTTGGCGATGATTTCGACATTGGTGCCCTCGTAGGTGGCAACGCAGGAGTACGTGGTACCTGGACGAAGAAGACATGGCGGTCAGCTCAACGTGGTCACATAGAACAACGAACAAGTAGCGATTGAGCTACAAGCAGTATCAAGGAGTAGAAGTAGGCATGTTCCAAGATGTTTCCATGATGGTGCTAAGCCAGCGTTCTCACATTTACCGCCAAGCGCGCAACAGAAGCCAGGGTCCATCGGTGAACTTACCCAAGTCGATGCCAATGGCACCGTCATACACTTCTTGTGCCATCTTGAAGATATCCGAAGAAGCGATGTGTCGGTAAGGAGGATGATTAAAGGAGAAAGCGGCAAGATGGAAGAGGAAGTGGGATGTAAGGAAGAAGGTATATGGAAAGGCGGTGGTGGTTGGCGGTCGGTGGTTGGGGGGGATTATTGACTTCTCACCCGTCCAGGAAAAAAAATTGTGATTTTACTCTTTTTTTTTCGCCTTCCTTACTTTGATCCGGCGGGCAACTGGCTAGGGGCAGGGCAAAAGGTGGGGTAACCGAGTACATGCAGGCCGGTAGAAGTTGGCCGGCGGACCTTTGAAGAGGTACTAGATGCAAAGGTCCCTTTGTGGCCTGAATTATCAGGTCCCCCCTTTTCGTCTAGCTTCAAGCTCCAATTTCATCTCGCACGTATAATTGCTCCTATGTAGTTGTAATACTACGGAGTAATTCCATACATCATAAGGTAGTCCTTATTCCTTCTTCGCCGTCAGTCCCAGTGCTTGAGCCTCTCTCGTCACCAGCTCTGCTATCGTCTCCTTCAGGGGAGGACCGCGTGGCTTCCAGCCCAGGTACTTGGCCGCCCTCTCCGACTCTCCCTTCGAGTTCCAACCCCACGTGTAGATGGCGGGCCCCGTCATCTCTCGCTTGATCTGCTCCAGAGACATGCGTTTCGTTGCTGGCTCCGCGAGGAAGCCTTGCTTCGCAGCCTCTTCGGCGACCCAGTTCGCAACGTCCTTCCACACATGCGATCCGTACCTGGAGAAGAAATAACCGTGCAAACCAAAGATCTCGGTGTTATCCCTCTTGGATGGGTCTTGCGTGGCGTCGACAATCTTGACAAACAAGTCGCCCAAGTCATTGATGTGGATATGGTCCCATTCCGTCTTGCCATGTTGAACGATAGGCGCATATCCTCTCTGCAGCGTGCCTCGGACCATGTCGGGTACCTGGATACTACGAGTGTTGACGGGACCAGGTCCAGTGCCGTAGATGAGTGGTGGGCCCAATATAGCAACTCGAACCGCATCAGAGATGTTGGCTTGGACAATCTTGTCCACGTCTCGATGGTAGGCATCGTCCGGTAGCGACAAGATACGATCGATGCCATCGATGTCGTGATACTTTTGCTCCGGCAACGGTGGCTGTCCCTCACGCCCCTGCTGAGCGTCATACCAGGTTAAAATCGAAGTGCCACACACATGGATCCAATAGCCCGGCTTCTCCTTAGTATGTCCCTGCCTCAAGCCTTTGGCAATTGCATGCGCCGCCGGGACGTTGTCGGAAGAGTCCGCTGTGTCTGGAAGAGCCGTAGCAGGTGAGCGAGTGAGCAGCTTCTTGGGTGTGGCGTAATCATGCAAAGAACGGACCACGTACGAACAACCACATCAGCTTCGGCGGCAGCTTTCTCGAGAACCGCAGCATCGTCGAGAGAGCCGTAGATGAGCTTGACTTTGGGATATTTGGCCTGCACAGGCTTTCCTCGCTCCTCGTTACGGACAAGCAGCGAGTACTCCCAGTCTGGATGCGCTGTGACAACATGATGCAGCGCTGCCCCTCCGATGTAGCCTGCAGACTCAGGGTCAACTGCTGCTCCGTCATGTCCGAGGTTGAAACGACAACATACCCGTCGCACCTGTTCTGTTAAAGGTAAAAGAGGACATTAGCACGGACGTGACCCCAAACTCGAATCCTGATCATCCACTTACAAGAAGATCTTCACCGCCATTGTTGTTGATCTATTGCAATGCTTGGTTGCAGAGACTTTGCCCACCGTCTCGAGTCGAGCAGCAACCTCCCTTATATAGCTGTACTCTTGTTTGAGGACCAGAACCTTTGATGACCAATGGGTCGCGACGCGAGGAAACCGACAGGCAGGAAACAGCCCCCAAAGCTGCACTCACACCGCTAGGGCGCCTCGCTCGATAACTTCACTTCATGCTTCTGATTCACGATGCAACCCACATATGCAGCAATCGCAACACGGATGAAGGGGAGAAGGGGGCGCACGCTTGCGGAAAGGCACCGTCTCTTTCTTGCCTGACAAATCAACCTCTTCGGCCCCCTCCGATGAAACGAGCCGATACGCTCGTTCCGTTGAACGACGCCTCCCGCTCGCCAAGTCAACGATTCTTTCTGAGTGGATTTCGGAACCAAATTGACGGAGCATGCTTGTTCATTGGTGCCATCGGCTCCCATCCTCTTCCGTCCTGCGGGGCCGAGGCCGGACAGCATGGGTTGCCATGTCTAGGATCCGGTCGTGGATTTCAAAGCAAAATGCTTGCCGAACCGAGCAGCAAACAGCGGTGCATGTAATAGATCCGTTGCAATCTCGTTTGCCCTTTTTGGTATCCTACATGTTAAGACATCAACATCCCATGATCCTCCGTCCTTCGCGCTCTCCCATGTTCCATAGTTTCGTTCATTGTACGTTCCCGCAACACACATAACCTCCATCAGATTCAAAATGACGCAACAACAGCCTAGTTACTTCAAATATCATGACATTGTTACCCCGTGCTCAGTCCCGCCAGATTGTCGCCTGTTCCATGGCTCAATGCCCTGCACTCTACTGCGCACATTTCTCTCCCAGTGCGCTACGCGTTAACAGAGTGGTACACGGCTAGAGTGATGATCAGCACGGGATAGAGGACAGCCTCAACAAGAAGTTGCTGCTTCAGCGTCAAGCGTTGCTCCTGCGTGAGACGATGTATCTCGCCATGAGAATACCACGAAATCGTCGAGTCAAACTTCCCGCACAAGGCTAAAAGACCAATCAATGGAAAGAAGATGGTCAAGATCATGATGACGAGGAATACAAGCCCTTGTCGTCTATCACCGTCATCCGTATTACGCCGACGGAACAGAATGTCGTCTCGAGCCGTCTCTATGAGCTCTGTCTCGGAGGGGCTGAAAAGAGCCGGCCGGAAATATTTGCTCTGCAACGCTGTACGTCTCTTCTTTGTCCCCGACGAGAACCCACGCAGTCGCAAGAACTTGGCGCCAAGAAGTGACGTGCTGTTGCGCATTGCCCCGTGCCACGTATCGGAACGTCGCGAAGGAGCGATTGTCGAGCCACGCAAAATCCCGGGCGAGTGAAACTGGCCTTCAGTCACCATATCATTTTCTGCGACTTTGTTCATTAGTTCAATCGTACGACTCGAGACTTAACCTCATGGATAACTTACGGCTTGACTGTAGCCGAATGTTTTTACTATGGTACAGGGCTGGAGGCTTCGCAGGAAAAGTGCCTGAACTTGTGATGAATGAATCACCAAATACCGAGATAGGTGTGTTGGGACTGTTCGTGGAAGAAATGGTGCTGATGGTGGCAGACCTGCACTTGGCAGCGAAAGATGCTGCTGCATCTGTATGATCCTCTTCGCCTCTCTCTCGACGGTACTGTTGAATAGAAGCAGCCGCTGGAAGACTGATTAGAGGGAACGGGAGCCGTGGAAGACTATCTGCAAGTTCCTCTTGAGAGAAGTTATATCTTGCGGAAAGACTTGGAACAGCCTTTATCGCCACGCGAGAGGCTGTATCTCGCACGTTGGTCCATTCACCTCCCAGTGCCTCTCTTGGCGTGGGACTCGTCGTTGTGTGATACATAAGGTTTGGTGCCGCCTCATCATGACATAGTTGTTGATCACCTTCTATATGCGATCCTTCGCTGCTCGAGTCGACGCAGTATGCCTCTGTGTGCCTACTTACGGCCCGATAAGCTGAGTCCAGGTCACAATTTCGATTGCCCAAGCACCAAAGCTTGGCAGTGGTGTTCGAGGGGTGGTTGGATATCTCTGACCCTCCATGGGAAGCATCGCGGAGCGACTGCCCATTCAGCTTTTCGTCTGCCCAGTGTCTCGAACTAAGCATCTTTTGTGGTACGGCGACGACATCATTCTTGTGCGGCTGGAGCACGTCTTCGAAGGCTCCGTCAGCTGCAATATCATTGTAGACGGAAGCGTTGTAGCTGCGTGAGTCGGACACATCGGCCAGACTGCTACCGACTTCTTTAAAAGGGTCGATCGCGGCTCCACGCAAGCCCTCGTGAGCTCTTTCTGTGGTCACGGTTCGCCAATCCTCGTCAGTCTCAAGCTCATCATCCTGCTCTTGGAGGACAAAGGCCCTTTCAGAAGGAGGCTTGCAGTATGATGACTGGCTCGGAGTCCTATGGCGGATGACAGGGACTTTCACCGCATCGTCAACCTTCTAAGTCGACCGAATGGCGGCGGCGTCGTAGAAAGAAGGACTGCGAATTTGATCCTTGACTGAAAGTAGCGCACCGACATCTGGCGTTGTGATTCCCCTGATCGTTTTGTCGGAGTCACTGCCGGTTCCTACGCCACATTGAATTCTGTTCCATTCCTTTTCAGCGGACGAATTAAGGAATGTCGAATAAGCCCCCGCATCGTACTGAAAGCGGTCCATGCTGACGCTGCTGGAAGTTTTTGAATGGCTCCTGACATGATCGGTATGTATACTGTCATATCCCGATGTAGCTGGCCGCCGTCGTCCGGGAAAACTTGACAAAGTCTGCACAGGGATGTCTTGTGTCATAAATTTCTGCACAGCGGCTTCGGTCGCACCTTCATCGGGGTTCAGGCTGGAAAGAGACCTTGAGTTCAATATTGTTGCCAAGAAAGAAGGCGACGTGTTCACTTCTCTCCATGACCTCGGGGAATGTCCGGAGACGAGCATGGTGTTACGTCTCGGCAAGGTTGAACTGTTGCGATTGGAGTGATTTAATATATCTTGTGCATGGAAGACCAGCTCGAAATGTTTGAGACGGATAGAGAGCAAATCGTTGGGTACAGACCTTGCATTCGATTCATCCATAGCTGCGATGGATTCCCAACCTGAGCCTGGACTACCACCTTCACATAGCAAAGATTGAACCCGGTGCGCTGGTGCGGATCTACCTGTGGCGAGACGACGACATGAATTTTCAGACAAGAGAGGAGAGATATAGGCGGGCAAAGTCTGACCCCGAGGCAATTCCTCCAACTGGATGTCGTTTGATGCGTTCTGGTCAGAGAAAGGATCAATTGTGGCGAGCGGCTCTGCGGCAAAAACACGACGTTGCTCGCTATCATTGCGCCGATGTGTTGGCGGAACGTGGGAACCGAACCAATCGGAGGACTATGTGAGAGTCAGCATATTCTCGTCTAGCGGACTCATCTTCCAGGGCGCAGTCTTGACATTTTCTTCGGAAATCTTCATTGCAGAGTGTATTATTCCAACTTTGTGCATCGAAATAGCTTCCATTCAGGAGCACGACGTTGGTAAAGTGACCAGAACAGGGTTAAGTCGCTTTGCGATATCAAGAAGCCGCTCGGCGGATCTCATTTATGGAGCTGCACGACAGAAATGCATCCAGGGACAGGTAGGCCCGCTAGTTGACTAGATGTTGGAGGGCGGCAGACAATATTCCGGGAGAGACGTGATATTTGTGTCCAGTACTGAATACACGAGATAGATGGCTCGCATCTGGAGAACCATGAGGCCTTGCAGTAGACGAGGAGCATACAAGAAGGCTGAAGCTTCAGGAATCCAATGTGTGTTGCCTCGATGAGCAGTGCTGGGCATCTACCAGATGGCAGCGGACAACATGGAGACCATCATGACAGCCGGACACGCGTGCTGAGCTGATGGGCGAGTGGCGCGAAGTCAAAACAAGAGACGCGAGAAGCGTGAAGAGTCGGCCAGCTGTCAGGAAGATGTGGCAAGAAGTAGAAAGCGCGAAACAAAGAGTAGAAAATGGGGAGGAAGAAGCAGAAGGAGCCTGGGGACATACGTTCCTTGACTCTCCTCCCCCAACTGCGCTGACATGGACTTGGCAGAGTACATGTACTTGTAAACGTCTCACCGGCAGCTGTCAGGAGCGAGGCGGTAAGAGTCTCCCGATGCATCACTTGGCCAGTGCAAGACCAGCTGTTCAGACAAGATTGGGGGTTGTGTCGGTGCCAATACGTGACACACCATCAGTATAGCGTGTCTGGCTGCAGACCCAGCAAGCATGACAAACAAACAAAATTGGTCAGAGAGGCCTCTATGATACTGGGCGTTGAACCATTTATTCCGACGCCGATGTCGAAGAGCAAAGAGCAAAGAGCCAGGAAAGACGATGGAGGAGAGTACGCCGGGTTTGAGCCAGAACGAAGCCAGGTTTAGTAGGACGTTCCATGTTGGACGTCCCTTTCCCAGCCTTGTCTGCTCATATCGCGATCGCAGATATGACATTGACGACAGTCAGTAGCGGACCATGATCGTCTGAAAGTCGTCCACCGTGCATCGTCAGCCGGCGTCGGTCGTCGACCGGCCCAATGTCCCTGGCTCCGCAAACAAGTAAGAGCCAGGAACGCAC
Organism: Torrubiellomyces zombiae; assembly: GCA_018831705.1. Taxonomy (NCBI): domain Eukaryota; kingdom Fungi; phylum Ascomycota; class Sordariomycetes; order Hypocreales; family Ophiocordycipitaceae; genus Torrubiellomyces; species Torrubiellomyces zombiae. Next base: position 349 of record JADHZA010000591.1, on the reverse strand, counting down.
GGAGTAACACTACGGAGTAACACGGAGAACTTGTAGTAGTAGCAATCAATAGGTAATACAGGTAGGTAAGGTAAGTCCTCGTACGAGTATTAATAAGGCACGACTCCCCACGCCACGGTGCCACGGTGCCACGCTCCCCAACGCATTAGGGAGCCCAGTATCCGCTTCTCTGCGTCTGCCTTGCATACTTCCCTACAGACAAGTTGAAGCATGCATTACAGACAGGGTTGGTAAAAGTCCGTACTTAGTACGGACTTGTACTTATTTTCTAAGTACAAGTCCAGTACACCCTTGTACTTGGACTAACTAAGTCCAGTACAGTGGTGTACTTATACTTGTTAAGTCCAGT